>SNQJ01S0116563.1:27858-37873 GCA_010110895.2 Picea sitchensis | reverse complement strand
GTGCTATCTCCTATAAGTATGATATCATTTTTGAGTGCATTACTATTGGACCTTAGTGAATGATTTAATCTTGTAAGGTCATTATTAAATTAGCGGTTGTAGCAAATAACGTGGCATACAAGAGGTATGATAATTGTAAATTCATGGTCCGGATTGTGACACAATGATAGACAGTGAATGTATCATGACAGCGATATTGAAATTATTAATTATTGGTTAATAATATGTGTGGTGCAATAACCTGGAATTACGTACCTTAAATTACCCCAGTTAGTATAATAGGGTGGTTGTTCGTGTAAATAATGTTGAATTTGGGTTCAGTTGTCGGAGTCCTCGTGTCACGCGTCTTCCGTAAGGAGAGCAATTGTTCTCTTATGTATGCTGTACTCGATTATGGTCAGTTTTACTTTTGTCGCTATGTTTGCGCTGGGCACCTTATGCCTATGGTCGTACATTGTTTGAAATTACTCGTCGTGTGCCTTTATGTTCTTGTGATGAACATCGTGGTTGCGTCATGTTGGTTGTCCAGGGTGTCGCACAGTTAGGTGTGTTGTTACTTCTACACGTGCGCACACACCTTAAACAAAAAAAAAAAAAAAAAAAAAATTTGCACCTGTTATCGGAGTTGTTGTCTTAACGAGGAAGGTCGTTACACAATATCTATGTATATTTATGTGTTATATCTTCTCTCTAATTTCGTTCCACTCATAAATCTAGATTAGTGGTATCAGAGCAAGTTGCTCTTGATCATTTTTCAGTGCATGTCCCCGATGAGTTCCGAGTATAGAAAGTTGGATCTCGAGATTTTATCTCTTAAGGAAAATCTCTCTCACATTCCCAAGAAACCCTCCATGGCAGAAGAAAAGAAAAATGACAGATCAAACAATTCTATTAATATGTTGCTTGGGCAAGCTCTCACGCAACGGAGGGATGAAATGATGGAGAATTTTTCCCACATCCTTCAATGATTGTCGATAACAACCAATGCATGTTCATCAAGATACAAATTTGGAGACACCTCACCTTTCAAGGTAAAAGTTAATTTTGATATTCCCATATTTTAAGGACAAATAGATGTAGATGCCCTAGAAAAATGGTTAAACCTACTAGAAGGTTATTTCTCTATTCACAATTTTTTCGAAAAGGAAAATATCACCTTTGCACTCCTTAAATATCTCCCCCATGTCAAACATTGGTGGGAAACTTACTGGGAGAAAATATCCACAGAGGAGTCTAGAATATATGGGGTCGAGCCCACTTGGGATTTTTTTGTGGATGCGTTCAAGGAACAATATTACCATGTTGGCAACTATGACAACCAATACATCATATGGGCCACACTGCGACAATAGAGGGGCCAAGAAGTGTTGGAGTTAACCAATAGCTTCCATACCTTTCACACCAAGATGGGTATCAAAGAATCTGAGTGACATCTAGTTCTGAAATATTGTGGGGCTCTACATAGATACATCCAAACTGAAATAGATTTTCTCAACATCTCATCACTGGGTGTTGCTTACCAATATGTTATTAAAATAGAGAAGAAATTTAATCACCTAAACAAGAAGGAGTTTGGGTCTGCAAATCCACAATAACCAAAGTATGGTAAAGATGGACCTAACAACCAACCTTTAGAAAACTAATCCAAGCCACAACAAAAGAAGGGTAATGGAAAGACAAAGAAGGACACTGGAAAATGGTGTGATTTCCACAAAATCCCTTGGAACAACACCAATGAATGTCACTCAAAATAGTCATTGGTGGCCGAGATCAAATATAAGGAGTCGAAACTGTGCTCCCCCTCTTATTGTTGTGACTGTAGAAATTCAACCAGAAGAACCAAGAGATATTGAAGAGGGGGAGCACATTTTTCATTTACAAATGTGGGTGAAGGGGACCTCACTGCATTTTATTGTTGATAGTGGAATCCAAAACAACCTCATCTCAACAGAGGTCATCAAATGATTGGGATTGTTGACAACACCACACCCACAACCATACAACATTAGGTGGCTTCGCCAGGGACAAGATATTCATGTCATCCAACAATGTTGATTGTCATATGAAATCTAACCCTTCAAGGATGAGGTATTATGTCATGTTTCCCCTCTTGATGTTTGTGATTTTCTCTTGGGGCAACCGTATATGTGGAAGCACCATGATATCTATGAGTCTCGACCCCATAATGTAATTATTACTTTGGGGGGTCATCTCTACAAGATACTAGAGGTAGTTCCAACTACTTTCCCACCTAAACAATTCCACAAGGTAGTATCTCATACTACAAAATTAAGCTTCTTTATATTTTGTTCAAAAGGTGAACAGAAGAACACTGCAACCACTGTAGCCTTGGTCCAAGCACCTTTTGTCCAGTAGAAGAAGGTCAACAAGATTGAATCAGAGTACAAGGATTCCTTTTGCACACAATCATCTCATATAGCCATAATGGTTAAAACTTTCTGACCCTTTCAGCCACAAGTTTGTGGCAATGTTCAACAAGATAAGTAGCACAACTTCTCCAGTAAGAGAAGCAACCCAGGAAGATGGAGATTCAACGAACACTTTTCCCTCTCCCTTGAGCACTCAACACAATAGATACCATTACGTTCTAATGAGGGAGGATTTATATAGGTGGATATCAGTGGTCTCCCACCTATTCCAACTGGCCCAAAACAATCCTCTAACAATTTACTATTTTTAACAGTTTTTCAGTTCCTAAACTTTCGGGGCCATTTTGAGGGCTTAAATGATTTATTTTTTTAGATAGGGCACCTGGAATATAGCCAAAGGCTATAATTGATGCCCCAAAATGAATCTCCTCAATCATACCTTTTCAATGAGCCATTGTATGCCCCAAATGAATATCTTATGCCAAAGTTACACGTCCGGGAAGTTGATACACCAAACTACCCAAAAACGAGGTCCACAAAACTGTTGGCTTTTCATATTCGGTGGTTATGGTTTTGGATTTTATTTATGTTAAAAAGGTCTTTGGAGCCTCATTGTAACAATCATATTCTTGCGTGTGTGAGTAGTTGTCACATCTCTTCTCATAGATAAAATTCCACCATTCTAATGAGTCTTTCACTCTATATTTCTACAGTTTTGTGCATTTCGCTCATTAATAGAAATTGTGTATTACTGTATATCATTTCCTCTTGTTAAATATATGATATATCTATGTTATTTTATTGAATTTCTTGCAATATCTTTGTATATTTATGTGTTATATCTTCTCTCTCATTTTTTTTCTCTCATAAATCTGGATCAAGTTGTGTCTCTATTGATGTTGTTTTCTACATCTTTCCTCTTCCCTTCTTCTTCTGTAGACACTAAGATTCATAATTTCCATTCTAATGACATAAGAAGAAATTTATTTTACTCAAGTTTGTGTTCTTCTTGGTTGTGATGTTACTCCATCACTATTACCCTTCTTATTTGAACCCCTTCCTTTGACTTTCCTTCATGATGTCCACTCAGTGAACCTATGGCATTGAGCATACATTCTTAGGATATTAAATAATACCTCTAGTTTCAATAGATATTGATAAATATCCCCCAAAATACTTTTGTTGAAAACCCCTCTCAATACATATTTCCAATTAAAAAAACCATTATTTTTACTAGATACCATTTTTTATACCCCCCAATAACTATAAACCCCGCTATACCCCACATTCTCCCCCCCCAATAACTACAATATATTGACTTTATTTTTGAAAATTAAGAAAAAAAAAACCTTTATGAATGAATGTGATAAGATATTGGTCAACAAGGTGAAGCCCCAATGGCTCTTCCTTCTTTGACTAACAAGGGCCAAGTTATCATCATTAATTCTCTATTTTCATCTTTTATACTCCACCCAAGTCTCTTCCTTGATGCAATCAACCCAAATCCTTTGCCAATATAGGATTTTTTCCCAAGTGCAGACTCCCTTGAAAAATGGTTCCCATGACATGGAAAATCCATTCAATGCCACATTAATGAGCTATATGTCATCCAATTTATCCCCTGTGGATGCAACATAATCATGTACTTGAGTGATCCTCATGAAATACATAGTAAGATTGTGAGATCTAGACATCTACAAAGATATGAGTTTAATTCCTAAGACCATCTTCATATTCATGTTAGTTCTCTAGAATAATCCTACCAAGGAATCAAACATATCATTGGTCCTCTTCTTCTCAAATTAGTGAGGAATTATATTATCCTTCACTAAATCCAAGATAGCCCACTCAAATTTAATCTTGTTCTTCTCGTGAGCTTCCAAAGAAACCAGATATGTCGGTGGAACACTGACTTTTTCCAATAAATCCCAAAGGTCATACTCCTTCAATGCCAAAGTAGCACTTGTTTTCCAATATAGGAAGTTGGATTATCCATCCAATCTATATTCAACTCTCATACCTTTTTATGTCATCCCTTAGATCTAATAAACCTCCCTAGAAATAACATGTTGTTGAAATTACCCGTATACTGACATGTATGACCCTATACACACCTATCACCACCAAAACCAACATATGTATGAAATTTCCCTTACTGAAAGTCGTGTATGCATGACTGAATCCAATGATACCCACATATGTACATGCGTGTTTCTTTTTCAACCTGTGTACAACTCCATATGACTGCAAAACCCTATTTTTTTCTCAATATTATTATTTCCCTAAAATCAAACCCTTGATTTCTGACTATTCATTATGGATATGCTCATATTTATTTGTAGATATGATAGATATGCTATAAAATACCATGGATATGAGATCTGACTTCCTTTTAGAGATATTTCTCTGATACCATGTTGAAATCCCTACTCCAACACCTACATATTTTGTTATCTGGTGATTTCCTTATTATAAATCAAATTAGAAGCTCATAAAACACAATATACTTGTTGGAATAATCAATTCGAATAATTATAGTGGAAGCAATATTGGAAATAAAAATCTCAAACTCAATACACAAAGATTTTCTTCCCATCAACTAAACTTATCATTCAAATAACTTTAAATATTACAAGGGCTCTCATACCTAGGAAAATGACCCACAGAAAAATACAAAAAAATATATATAGTACCTGCAAACCCTAGAAAATGATGATCATGTTTATGACCTTGGTTTTTCACATTTCCTAATATGTATGTGCCTTTCCTTAAGAAATCCCAAATCTATGCACATGTCTCCACTGAAACCTGCATACATGCACTCAAAGACTGTACAAAAACTCCATACGACGCGACCCTCCCATTGTGGATCCAATTTTCTAAAACCCACATGATATTGTATCTATTGTCTTTTCTCCTTGACCTTATCTCTAGACATAAGTTGTTCTGCACCTATATGAGATCTCATTGAATCATGGTCCTTCGTGATCTAACCCTCTTGATAAAAATTCCTTCTCTACTCTATATCAATGTATCATGTTTCTCCTCATTCACCTTTGCCTTTCTTTTATAATATTGAATTATGACCTAACCCTAATATCTAAAGTGATTAACGGTTAATATTACTTCTCACCTCCCTAAAGATAAATGGATAAGATTTAATTCATTAATGCTAATTAAAGCATTTATTTATAATATAAATAAACGAATTAATCAAACCACTTTATTTTAATAATTCCTTTAATTAAAGTAAAGTCTCGAGGTAGAAGGTTTTGGATGACTTCCACACATATAGAAACTTACACCTGTGCATAAGTACCTGTCTGATGCTACCAAAATAAAAAAATACACTGCATATCCATTTAGTATATAAAACAGATAATACTCACATGGCGAGATTACTTCAAACACTTCCCATCCAAGAACAAAAATGGGAAATCATATATATGTATTTCATCACATGATTTCCCTAGGTGTTGGGAAAGGAATGTATTTATGTGGTAGTTGAAAATCTCATGATGTTTGTACAATTATTTTCCATACCCTCCAGGTATCCAACAATATAGGTAGCGAAGTTCTTCTTCAAAGAGATATTCTGATTGCATGGGTTGTAGAAAACTATTGTCAGTGACATAGATAACAGGTTCACGGGAGGATTTTGGTAGAATATTTTCATGCTAATTGGAATAGATATAATACCTAGTATGAGATACCATCCTCAAATTGATGGGTAGAACAATATTGTGAATAAATGGCTTCAAGGATATCTGAGGAATTATGTGTTAGGTCAAGAGAAAGACTAGATAAAATGGTTACACTTGAGAGAGCACTACTACAACACCACCTGTCACATGTTGATTGAGATAAAACCCTTATGAGCCTTGTATGAATATGATGCATCCTCATTTGTGGATCAGATATTTGGAGATAATAGGGCACCTAAGGCTAAGGATTTGATTTAGAAGAGCTAGGATATTTTGCAGATCCTCAAGGATAATTTGCAGATGGCTCACAATAAGAAGAAGGTCTATGCGGACATGCATTAGGTGGAGCGTATCTTTGAGGTAGGGGACTTGGTATACCTACATCTTCATCCCTATAGGAAATTGTCACTTAAGATGAAGGGGGAAAAAATTGAAACCTATATTCTGTGGACCATACAGGATTATGAGGCGTATAGGAGAAGTGGCTTGCAATCTAGAGCTTCTAGTGGGATGCAAAATAAATATTTTTTTCCATGTTTCATGTCTTAAGAAGGCCTTGAGCCAACATACCATCACTTCTACTGAGTTACCACCATTGGATGAAGAAGGCAAGTTGAGTCTAGTTCCTAAGGAAATTTTGGATATCATGAAGTTAAAGTTAAGGAGAAAAACCATCAAAGAGTACCTTATTAAATGGAAGGATTTTCCTATTGAGGACACTACATGGGAAGGAAACAAAGTGGTCCAACATCACAGATTAAAATTTCTTGTGGACAAGCAATTTTGGGCATTAAGGACTGTAATGTTCCCATGTGCTTAGGAGTCATAAGATGAAAATTCCACTAGCCTAATAAAGTTCTCATGGGACAAGATGAAAAGTAATCTATGGAACATGATTTTCCTAGGAGAACTTTATAAAAGATAAAGTGAATAAAATAGGAGACATGGGTCCTACGCTATCTAAAAGTCACTTTTAAACTCTAAAGTGAGAAACCCACTAAAGTGACTTTAATTAAATAAAATAATGAAGGAGTGGGAAAAGACTCAAGTGTGTATTAAAAGGGGAAAATGAGGAGTCTCTCCTCATTATGGCATTTTACACTTGAGAAAAATAAATTTAGAGAGATCTTAGAGAAGATTCTAGGGTTTGAGGAACCCTTCATTTTATTATTGTTTTTGGTGTTGCAACAATACACCCTATCTAGTCAGTTTGGGGAAGAGATCACTTCAGATTTATTCATTTTTCTATATCGTGGATGATCAAATTATATTGGCGGCGAAGCATTACAGGTTTGTATCAATCCATCTCTTTGCGGATGAGTATTTTCTGTTGATAGAAGATATTTCCTTGTGTAGCTTGAATCTCTCATTTGGAGCTGAGTTGTCTAGAGAAAAGGGGTCAAGTTGGTGTTATGAAATGAATATTATAGCAGAGAGGAGAATCATCTTTTCTATAGGTCGTGGTAAATTTGTGGGGAATATTTTATGTATTGTGGGAAAAGTTATCTTTTGTGGGTGCATTTTACATACTTTTTGGACCATTCTTGTGTTGATTGGGGGTGCCATACTCCATTATTCAGAGAAATTGAACTTAAGGGACTTAGTTTGCATAGTTTGGACACATACAAAGTGAATTTGACACAGTTTCCAAATGGGTCAAGCCTATGTTTGTGACAAATTATTTCTCTTCTGACTAGCGCCGACTTAGTTCATTTCTAGACAATACAATTGTGTGAAGGCTGAGAAAAATTAGTGGTAACTAGTTCTGAAGTGTGGTGGTCTATTTATTCAGCTAGTTGTCTGTCTATTGAAGTAATTCCATCTAGGTTGGTCACTACAAATAGAGCTATAATCTACAACATTTATATCCGCTATTGCAACCAAAGAATCCTACAATCAATAAAAAACCTAGGTGCGTCTATTTAATGAATATTATTTATGGTCATTGTCTAATATAGTGACAATTAATTAATATAATCCCATTAGTAGCATATTGGAATCTGTGTTAGTATTTTCATTTAGAAAATTAGAGGAATCACATAATTGTCTATACATTGTTGAATGGAATTGCATACTATTATTTATGTAAAATGTTTCGTGTCTCAAGCCAACCCCCCCCCAAAAAAATTACGTATTAGTTTTATATTATATATTGCCTATTTTTGAAAAAAATTAAATATAACTCAACTCACGTTCATGTACTATGTATTATAATTATATTATATATTATGTATATATTATATCATGTAGTATAATAAATTCTGCACAATATATATTATATCATCTCATTATTATCTTGTTGATGATAATGATGGTTAACATCCACTAAGAAAAAAAAGGTCTATCATACCTTAAGAAAAGTAAGAAATTACTTGTATTTCTTTAAAATTTTATTTTTATCCTTGAAAATCATTAAGAGAAGTGTTCCAAGATTACTAAAGTTTTCATGACTTTGAAGGTTAGCAAGGACAGTGTTGTGGCAAATATTTTGAAATTGGGATTTAATTTGGGTATATGAAGGGAATTATAGGAGAATGTGTTTATCATCTTCAACCCTCTTTGTAGTGTACCTTTTCGCTTACCCAGAGCTTATAACGCACTATGTAACAAACCGTACATGGACTTTTACAGAAAACATAAAGAATTGTATAATCACATGCGTAACAGCAAAGAGATACATTTTAATTCTCAAAATAAACATATAGTTACTGTTATAATTAGAAAATCCATAGGTTTCAATAGTATTTCATTTACACAGCGGAAAACATGATACATAAACAACACGGTCATGCACAAAATGATTAAAGCATAATTCAATACTTATCTTTTAACAGCTGTAGAAATCACCAACCAAGTGCAGGCCTTCCACGAACCTCCCAGCCTTAGACCACACTGTTCAACAGCTCAACAGTGGGTCACCCCTGAGCTAGGACTGAGATCCACCCCAAGGCAAGGAATCCTAGGCTAGGCTGAGGTTACAGGGAAAAAAACACAGAAATATCTGGAAGGATTCTTCCGAAAGATGTCATCTTACACCCACTACTACCAAACTCTCATTCCCCACATGCTTGTTCCACCTGGGAGTATACACCTTCACACGCACAGTCCATCGGTGCTAACCTCCCTCTCTGGGTCTCGGCAATAGGCTAGATCAGGAAGTCTCAGAGCCCGTAGCTGGTGCTAGGCACTCTGTGAAAGAAACCGCTTCCCAGCAAGCTCTTTCACCTGGAAAGAGTTGCTCACAGGCCTGACAACCTGCCTCTTCCAACCACAGATGCCTCCCTCACCAGAAGAGAGGTCATACACAAGCTAAAAACAAGCTTACTCTAGTCAGTATGCCATGCGCATTCCAGCACTGCGTGGCCGCAACAGCCAATTGGGAAAAACAAACACGTGCTTCCCCAAACAGGTTCAGCAATCACGAGATAGTCTCACCGTTTTTGTTTCAAGATTGTACGAGGGTATTCTTGCAGAGTT
This sequence comes from Picea sitchensis, assembly GCA_010110895.2. NCBI lineage: Eukaryota > Viridiplantae > Streptophyta > Pinopsida > Pinales > Pinaceae > Picea > Picea sitchensis. The sequence goes on along the minus strand of SNQJ01S0116563.1, from coordinate 28,302 downwards.
CAAACGGGTTCACACTCAGACAGTCGGGTAGAATGGAGAAAAAATCCCCCTCCACTATTCATCTCGGCTATTATATTTTCATGCACCAGGGTTGACACTTGTCACCCCTGGAACTGCATGCGTTCCACCAGCACGCGTTCCTCCCACCATTTGGGAATTCACATATCCTCCCAAAAGGACTTAGGATAAAGACATAAAATGCACAAATCTTTTGGAATAATAATAAAATATTGTCCTCAGGCTTAAGCCCCCTAGGCTTAGCCCCTAGGCTCAATACTTATCCCCTCTCCCACCTTCCATCCCCTAATTCCTTGCCCATTCTGTGGACGCTCATTCCCCCTTCACTCATTCATTGTGGTCGGTCTGCACCTTGCGGTGTTTATATTTTTATTAATCATTCTACATACATACATGTACATCAACAGGCTCCTGGCCTTCAACACT
>SNQJ01S0116563.1:0-25014 GCA_010110895.2 Picea sitchensis | reverse complement strand
GTACATGGACTTTTACAGAAAACATACAGAATTGTATAATCACATGTGTAACAGCAAAGAGATACATTTTAATTCTCAGAATAAACATATAGTTACTGTTATAATTAGACAATCCATAGATTTCAACAGTATTTTATTTACACAGTGGAAAACATGATACATAAACAACACGGTTATGCACAACATGATTAAAGCATAATTCAATACTTATCTTTTAACAGCTGTAGAAATCACCAACCAAGTGCAGGCCTTCCACGAACCTCCCAGCCTTAGACCACACTATTCATCAAGTCAACAGTGGTTCATCCCTGAGCTGGGACTGAGCTCCACCCCAAGGAAAGGAATCCTAGGCTAGGCTGAGGTTATAGGGAAAAATACACAGAAATATCTGGAAGGATTCTTCCGAAAGATGCCATCTTACGCCCACTACTACCAGACTCTCATTCCCCACATGCCTATTCCGCCCAGGAGTATACACCTTCACACGCTTAGTCTATCGGTGCTAACCTCCCTCTCTGGGTCTCGGAAACAGGTCGGATCAGGAAGTCTCAAAGCCCGTAGCTGGTGTTGGGCACTCTCTGGAAGAAACCACTTCCCAGCAAGCTCTTTCACCTGGAAAGAGTTGCTCACAGGCTTAACAACCTGCCTCTTCCAACCACAGATGCCTCCCTCACCAGAAGAGAGGTCATACACAATATCAACACGATCTTACTCTGGCCAGTATGCCACGCGCAGTCCAGCACTGCGTGGCCGCAACAGCCAATTGGGAAAAACAGACACGTGCTTCCCCAAACAGGTTCAGCAATCACGGGATAGTCTCACCGTTTTTGTTTCGGGATTGTACGAGGGTATTCTTGTAGAGGTCAGATGGGTTCACGCTCATACGGTCAGGTAGAATGGAGAAAAAATCCCCCTCCATGGTTCACCTTGGCTATTATATTTGCATGCACCAGGGTTGACACTTGTCACCCCTGGAACTGCATGCATTCCACCAGCACGCGTTCCTCCCACCATTTGGGAATTCACGTGTCCTTCCAAGAGGACTTAGGATAAAGACATAAAATGCACAAATCTTTTGGAATAATAATAAAATATTATCCTCAGGATTAAGCCCCCTAGGCTTAGCCCCTTGGCTCAATACTTAGCCCCTCTCCCACCTTCCAGCCCCTAATTCCTTGCCCATTCTATGGATGCTCAGTCCCCCTTCACTCATTCATCGTGGTCGGTCTGCACCTGGCGGTGTTTATATTTTTATTAATCATTCTACATACATACATGTACATCAACATGCTCCTAGCCTTCAACACTTAGGCTCAATGGCCTAACAAACACATAAGCCTACCAGCTTATACAAAACATGGCTCACCAGCCTATAGACATGTTTACAATTCATTTCATATATCATGATTTGCAACGGGGCTCGGCCTTGGGGACACTACACTCTTAGTGTTACAAAGGTGACATATTCTTTCATTCCATGTTGTTTTTGGGATTTCCAATTCTTTGTTTAACTATGAAGCTCATGAGAATTATTTCTCATTTTAGAGATATTGATTCTCTTCTTTACTCTAGTCAAAACAAAGAGATACTTTTGACATTCAAGGTTAGGGTTAACCACCTCCTTATAATATCTTAATTTTCTTTTATCTTGTAATTATTTATCACACCATATATTCTCCTTAAATTTATCTTGTACACTATTTTTAATATCAATGGTATTCTACAAAATAACTTATTCTTTTATTCTCCAATGAGTTATCCAAGACTTGGCATCATTATGCCATCTCCGCCCGAGTATTTAGTGATTTGGGTAGATTATGAAGAAATTTCGGGGATCCTCTTGTCATCCATGTTGTTTATATTGTTCTTGTATATTAAGTACCTAACCATAGTTGTGCTCTCAATGGGGGAAAGACTTGCTTCACTGAGGAGGATACAATAGGGTGTATTTCCCTTAATTTTGAGATTATAAGTTATATAACTCTTACGTTATATTATATCACTTCCTTCTTATATTATAAACCAAATAAATGTTGCATGTAATATAAAACTAATACATAATATAATAAATTATATTTACCATTTTATACAATATATTATTTGATTGATATTTTTTATAGTATCTTAATTATACATCACTGCATGATTTAAGTGGTTTAGATTTTAACTAATAATATAATATATAATTAATGATTCATGAATTTATATTAATATTTTATTTCAAGTTTTTCAAGGACAAAGGAATTAGTTTTTTAAGGACATTGATTTTTTTGAAAAACTCACTTCTATTTATAGTCACATATTTTCTTTTTCATATCAATAAAAAAATTTCTATTAATTTTACTTTTAGACAATTTTTCAATTAAACTTAATCATAGTTACATGGGTTGTAGTATAAAAATTGAGTTGTAAATATACCTCCCCCACAAAATGACTAATTGATAATATTTTATTATATCTCTTAGGAGACCCATTTTATACCTCAATGTTCCCCTAATGGATCACAACCATGAGAAAATACAAATTATTGGATCTATATCATAATATATATTGGGAAGACACTGAACACTAATCATAGTTCAATTTATTCTTCAAATCACTTCATCAATGAGTGGAATAATATTGTGAAAATTAGGAAGGTAGCACCAATGGAGGACGCCCCTACTCCAAGATTTTCAATCCCAACTTTGTAGTTATATGAATCTACATCATGAAAATAAATGATATGGTTTTGAACATGACAAAAACCATTTGATTGTTTATCATTAATGGAAACCATTAATATATGTGATGGGACCCACCAATAATGAAGATGGACCCCAAGTGAGCTAGTGCAATGTAGCAAGAGTGAATACATGATATAAAGTAGAATACTTGTAGGATCAATCAATTAGGGGTCAAACATGTTAACCCACTATCCATCATGAGGGAACCTCACATTGATGTCTACAAACCCCAAGGTAATATTAAGGTTTCTAGACCAACTTCATGGATAATGATTTGGTTTTGATAGGAATATATCCATTGAAAGGGACGAATTAATTTTTCCCGCATCGATTGACATGAAGAAATAACTAATAATGTTTTGTGAAATAGGGAAACCACCAAGCACAAATTGACACAGAGATGGATGTCATGAAAGGTCAATAAAACTTGTAGAATGGTTTACTCAAGCTCAAAACATTCCTTGAGTATATATCACAACAAAATGATGAATTAGGTAGAACCAATAATAACACGACCAAGATATAGAGAAAAATGATGGAGGCATTGAAGGTTTATCCATAGTGACTGGAAGAATAACGAATCAAAAGACTACTAGCTGAAAATCATGGTACAACTCTAAGGAAAATGTTAATTCCCAACTACAAAACAACGACACAAATAGGTGCCATTTTCATGGGAAACAATCATTGATGGTTTCCACTCAAATTAAATCAAACAGAAATCAAAATTATTTCCCTCCATTTCTTTTTTATGTTTTTTTTTTTTTTTAGAATCTTTTTTCATGTTTTGGTAAGCGAATAAAAGAGTTAAAAGTATGGTAGAGTGGAGAAAACATGTTCCTCAATGGAATGCAACTACATTCTGATTACATGGAACAAACCTATGCAAAGAAAATGAAAAAATGTTGTCAAAAAATTTATATCCATGCATAAATATCTTCTACAAGCATAGAAGGTCGCAAAAAATAAGAAATAGATGAAAATGGTTAAGGTTAAGAGTGACTACAATCCTAGGTCGTTGGAGCACCATGTTATTTTTATGGGATACAAAGGAAAACAGCGAATGCACTATTTTTTTATCACGAGACACACATGCCTTGTGATGACTAGATGAGCGTCTTCCATTTTGTAGTTTGTAGTACTACATATGTATATACTAGATCTAGTTCGAATAATATTTCATTATGGGCCATGTAGCTTGACTTTGTATTATTGCATATTTTAGAGACATGATGTATTGGCCTTTTACATTATTATACATTATGTTTCAATCATTTCTTATGAATTAAATGATTTGATTGATATTCCATGTGTAATGTACAATTATGCTTGGATAAATGATCTTGTTAATGCAATAAACGACAATCTACACATAGCCAATGAATCATACAATGTGTTTGTTGTACCCCTTGATATGTTTATGGCTAGGAAACTATGCCAAGGCATCCATAAAATTAATTTGTTTTATTTAAGTTGATCTTTTCTAAAATAGAGTGTTTTTGTTTTCTTTTTTCAGGCTTGTATCACTAGTCTTTGATTTTTTAAAGATTAAGATTTGAAGAAAAATTTTCTATGTCTTAGACAATTGAATATTTAAAAAATATATGAAAGAAGAATAGAGGAAAGAAAAGATGAAATTGAAATAATGTATCTCTTGATAAATATTACTTAATTTTAAGACAAAAGAAATAATAATTGAATATGTATCTAAACCATAATATAATGAAAATAAAGAATAATTCTTCTTTATTCACTGGGCGAAATAAATGAAGTACATGTTTCATTAATACTCACAGTGTATCTCATAAATGTGTAACTTTTAAAATACCTTTGAAATTTGTTATAGTATATGTTTTACTAAATTACCATAGTCATGGAAGTATACACATTTAGGAAGAATTTAGGAGCATGAAGACATCAAGAAATAAGTCACATGAACTGAAACATAGAAGTTTGAATCTCAAAACATACATAATTTTATTAAAGATATGATTTTTTTAGGCAAAACAAAAGCTCCTTTACATTGAGTTTTTCATAGACATTTATACAAATTAGGAAGAAACCAAAATGGTTATTCGATCCTTTTTCTTATATATTCAAGTACAACAAGCTATTTGACTTTTAGAAAATAGGACAGTTGGAGAAGACAAATCTTGATTTCCTTCAACTGCTTTGGTGAGTCATCCTATCAACAATTGCATGAGATAATTCCAATTTTTATTCGATGAATAATTGAACAACTTCATATTCTTGTACACAATATCCAATTCTATGTATATTTCATATGTAGGTAGATTTGAAAATAAGTTCTTTGATTTCCATAGAAGACAAAAATCATCTATGAATGTGTATACAATGGTCTGACCTTTCAAAGAGTCAACCATCCACTGAAATGTATCCTCTTTTTTTCTATCAATAAATAATATTTTTCTATAATTTTCATATGAAAGAAGATTCCCTTCATCATCCCATGCTGAACGTAACCCCATTTTCACCATATTCTCAAAATTATTTGTGAAAGATGCAACACTTTTATTTACCATTATGCATTTATTTTGAGTTTGGTGTATCTAATTCCTCTTTGTAAAAACAATTTTAGTTTCCATAACCATTGTAGTTGTGTCTTTGAAACTTTTCCTTATCAATTTTCTCTAGAACTGGAATTTAGGAATTTAATAATTTGGGTAGAAACCTAAGGTCTAGCTCCCAATTCATGAATTGATTTACTTATAACGCCATCTGCTTCATTAGTCATTAACATTTCATCATCTATTATCTTGAAATAGTCCCAATGTTTGCCAACTTCATTAATGATTTTATCCCAAATGACGTGTTTCACTTCTATCATATAGAGTCTACCTAAAAGCTTGTTCTTCATTTTCTCCATGTCTGTTAGCATACTATCTTTTAGCTTCTAGCACTCTCCAATGACTTTATCTTTATCCTTGATTTCTTCATTTTTTGTTGAAATTATTTTCTTTAGTAGATCAATTGCAACTTCCTTAAGGTTCAAATTTTCTAATGAATTTTATAATCTTGCTATTGGATCTGTTGTTTCTATTGATTGAGAAGAAGATGATCCACATTTTACATTCTCAATCTTATTGACATACAAATCGATTTTATGTTCCATTTGAATCATTTTTCGTAAAAAAATGTTATTTTTCTTCATGAACTACCCATAGCTCTAGGGTCTGTACATGATCAATTCCTCAGATTTTAATACTTTTCTTTAATGCATGGATCTCTATGTACTTTGTTTTTATTAATGCTTGTATAGATGCTTCATCTTTTAGATTAGCTACTAGTTCCATCACCCATTGATCCAACTCTTCTACTCTCTTTTGTATGGTTCTATTGGCTAGTTTATCATTTTTTATTCAGGTTCTAAGTTTGTCATTTATAATTTGAATATTTTTTACTCCAGTTTGTCTATGCAAGTTGAATTTATTTAGTGGATGAACTGCATTGAGGTCAATATAAATGTTTTTCACCTTTTTTGTTCCTTTGGCTTCATGACTGCTATATTCAGCCTTTTGTTCTCATAATCCACAACTCGTATCATTATTATTTGAGATGTATGATCATCAAATATTTTAGGAATAAAATTATGTTTAATCTTTGCACCTGTTTTCCTAATATCAATGAAATGGTGAACATAATTTATCTATATTGATTGATTTGTACTCCCTGGTTGTGTTTCACTTTGACCCTCTTTACTCTTGGAATTCTACGATGATGATATTTCCACAATAACAACAGGTCATTTTTATACACATATTATTTCTTCATGTAATTCTAGATCTTTCTCTTCATCAAGAATCTTTGTTTTATTCCTTTTCTCTGACATTTTTTCCTTTGTTTCTGAATTATTTGAAGTTGATTGTGTATTTTTTCTATTGTGTGTATTCTCAAACTTCTAAGGAGTTTGTGTGATTAGAGAATTCAAAGGTTGCTATGGAACCTACCTATGAATTTGTAAAATGCTTTGCACCTTTTCCCAATTTTCCTAGTTTTCCAACAACTCCAAATATAATTTTTGTTGATGTTGATAAGGAACCCACCCATGCGAGATTCATTTTCAGGAAATCATAGAATGAGGGTCGTACTTACATGGTTCTCCCTATTGAAATCCTATATATGAAAGAAGCGATGTTGTCACCTTCAATGTTGATATGGTATTGACAATAAAAGGTCCCACTTATTTTTTCAATTTAAAGGTGGCTTTGTATTTTCTTGATACACAATGTATTTCATCTAAATTTAGTCTTTCTATAATGTATTCTAGTGCAAATACTCAATGAGCTAAGAAAATTGGTAGAAGAAAAGGTTATATCTGAGAGCCATATACTTTGATTTCACTATAATTCCCAAAGTTGTACCAATCTTCCACTCTCTTATCTGGGATCAATTGTAACAATTTTTTTCATTTAGGAAAGATTATGTGGGGGGATTCGTTGTCTATGTTCTGATAATATTTAGATAGAAACTGGTCAATATACTCTGAAAATCAAACATTCATAGGATTCTTCCTATTCAGTGAGCAATAAATGATTGAATATAGGTTACCAATACCATCTTAAACTTTTAATCCACAATGTGTAAAATGAAATTCTTGAGAAAATAAAAAGAGGTCAAAAATGTAAGATTGGTATCTGAAACTTCCAAGAGACTAAAAATGTGAAAGTTGATGATGGATTTGATGAGATAAGAATTGGGAATAATTAAATTTGGTCATGGGTTTGGTTGTAATTGGACAAATCGGTATCATAATCCCCAATACAAACTCATCCACCATCAAGTATTTATCCTTTCACAAAATTATAGAAATCATCGACTTAGATACTTTTGTGAAATTTCAACAAACAAACTAAATTCAATAGAATCATTCCCTATAGAAACATCAAGATTCCTACATAAATATGACTTTAACAAGGACACTCTATATTCATACTTTAGTTCTCTGAAGGTTTTTTCTTATATAATATCTTTTAACACTTGAATCTCAGGTTTTAATGGCCACCTTAACATTTCAACATTGGACTGGGGATTCATTTTGATGAGTAGAGACCCATCCATGGAAATTATAGATAACTTGGGGGGAATGTAGTTTGTGGTGCACCATAATACAAACTCAGGAAAACCATACACTTGGGGCACCAGAAACTTCGTTGCTTTGGATTCTGATGCATGGCAATGGTCAATTAGATCCTTAAAATTTTGGTTATCCTGCTAGTGTAACTCAAAATAATCAAATGATAAGACCAAATATTGTTTTCTTTGTTCACCGGATATTCATCCTTGACAATTAAAATTTTCTTAATTTTAGTGGGTTGACAGGATTCCATTTTTAAATAATGAACTAGAAAATCTTTAAAAGGGCTTTGAATTACCCCTAAAAGATCTGGTTGAGAAAGGGCTCAAACTAGAATGGCAATGGTAGATGGAACTGTATAATTTATATGGTGCTCAAGTTCCATGTAAATCCAAAATAACCAACCATTTTACCTTTAACCCCTTTTAAACTTTTAATTGAATATGTCGTGGCTTAGGATTGGTAAGAAAAATAATTAAATTCATATAATAAAATGCTTTTACCTTTTCTCCCATTGACGTCATCTAGGACACATATCATCCCAATGTTTTTTAAAAGGGGGTTCAGGTATATTTAGTCTAACCACTATTGAACACACCACCCACACTAACGGCAGGGGGGGTGAATTACTGTGTGAACTATTCTATTTTTTTCTTCTAGTAGGTTAATAGTTAAAACATATTTGAATAGATTGAGAACAATCAAATGACAATTTCAATGGAGACAGAGACACCAGATGTTTGTATTATCTTTTTTATAATCGATATGAATATAGTAATATGAATATATGTGAAAGAGGATTTTCCCAGCATCAATTGATTTGTTTCAGCACCAACTCTCAGGAAAGACCCACCTTGTTGATAGAACTGATTCTATCTAACTATAGTTTATTCAACTCCAGTAGTAGTGATCCATTATAGAATCAACTATATCTCATGATCAGAGTTATATCATAAAACACTCATCACCGCATTTCATATTCTCTCTGAAATTCTCGGCTTCTTCCCTTTATCTTTTCTTTGATATCTTCACTGAATCTTCACTTCTACATGTCTCTGTTATATTCGCACACCCCTGAGGTCTAGATCCACCTCTTGACGTCACAAGCTATGCTTCATACACAAGCGTCATTTGAAGTGAACCAACAATGGTTGTATTTATACTTGTTTATGCTCAAAACTTTTTTAAGTTGTTGATCCGACTTGTGCAACAAGTTATAACTAACTTGTTCTTTTACAATAACTTTTGGGACCACTAGTTCATCAATCCAAGTCTTCAACATTCCACCTAGCATCCCCTTTTCCTTTTACAAATCGATCATAGTCATGGATCAATTTCCTTCGTCTCTGTGCTAATAGAGATCGACGCTTCCTTCAAACCATGTTCATATGATCAATGGCATAGAACCACGGGCTTAAAAATTTAAGCGACCCATACATTCTTCCATTTAAAATATCTTGACCATATGACCAATGATAGTGACCTCACATTAGGTGAGATGAGCACATGAGCTCTTATCAATTCAACGACCATGATTCATTCTCCCGATGAGATGGATGATTGTCGAGACTTCGGGTCTTCTCCCTTCAGGTCTTCATGACTTCAAACCTTTTAAATCTACCGAATATGATATTGCCGAACAGATCAGATGGTTCACATTATATCTCGAAATTAGATCAATGGTTATCTTCAATCCTTACATCTATCCTTTCATTCCTTAATCTGATGGTCGGGACTTAATCAAGCGTTTTTATGTATGGAAACCATTTACTCTGAGTCTTTGTAATAGTATGCTTACACTATCCTTCCATTGTATTTTGATCAACGGTCATGAGGGAAATCGAACATCATATCGATGATCGATATCTCCTTCGGGTCTCCAGACTTTGGATATTTTGAGTCTCAACCCCTTCTTTCCTCCGTACGTTAATCTTTCGGAGTTGACAAACCACTGACACGTGTCCCTCTATTGATCAATGATCAAGATCCTTTCACATATTCGGGCTTCAGAATTCTCAGGCCTCAACTTTCGTTGTAGTATGATCAATGGTTGAGAATACTCCTAAAGCGATCTTTTAGATCAGATGACTTATTTCTGCTTCGAAACTTCAACGTTTGGGACTTCACAGGTTTGGAATAAATTTTTCTCAATTTTCCTCCGGAGTGATCACCTACTGTGTAATTCATCAACAGTGGAGACCACTTGCTTTCGGTTAAAATTTCCTCTTACACTATCCTTCCACTATAGTAGATTGACAATAATGAATTCTCCCAAAGTGATCTTTTAGATTAGACATCTTGTGTCCACTTTGAGACTATGACATTCGAGACTTAGGGAATTTGGGCAAGTGTTGGTGGTATATCTCTCGAAGAAAAACTCCCAGAGTGAGGTAAGTTGCTTACATCACTTACTGACATGTCATGAGCCGAGTAGTTTCAACATGTCACTCTGATTTACTATTTGTGCATACTAGAAATGTTGATTCAACTTGACACTTGTTGTTCTCTGACTGTGCCATGTGTTCTTGTTGACGTAGACTGCTGACATGGTTTGTCACAGATTCTTGTTGATGTCGACACAGACCTCCCAATGTGAGACATGTTCATCTCCTTGATCTAATGGTCAAGATAGTATCTGAAGGGTATCTCAGATTGACGGCTAATAGCGACTTCAGACCTTCGTCCTTTAGGAATTTGGGACTTTTGACATTCGTTCATGGTAAAACTCTTGAAGAAATTCTCTCGAAGTGACGTAACTTGCTTACGTCACTTTTTGACATGGCATGAGTCAATTTCCTCTTGATAGTTGTCATCATCTGATTATGCCATGTGTCTTCAACGATGTGGTCTTCCATGCATCCTTGCTAATGAGGTTTGTTGACGTGGATCTCCCACACATCCTTGCTGACGTGGTCTTCTGATTAACATCCCTAATCCAATGGTCCTCATTATGTCCTTGAATTTCGATGGTCCTTATTCACTTCAAATTTCTAGTCTCCGGGTATTTCAAATCTCAAACTGACGGAGTGTAAGTTCCTCACATCTATAGACCCGAAGTGAAGGATGTTCATTTGATCAGGATATTAGATCAATGACTCAATCTATCTGTAGTGATTCTCTTCTGTCTTATCCTATCCTTCCACTTAGAATGATCGAGGCGATTGGCCGAATTGATACGACTAATCAAATTATCAATCCTTTAGCCCCACTTATCCTATGCTTCCACTTTGAAATGATCGGTGAAGTCGAGGGTTTGATATGACGATTGATGGGTATTCGGATATTCAAACTCACAACCTATTTACCTGCCTATCCTATCCTTCCAATTGATTTGATCTAACAGTCAATGTGGAATCTTCAAAGAAGATTAACAATTGATGATGATTGAGGAACCACAACTAGATAGCTATTTAGCTTTCGACCTAAATTCCATATTTGAAGTTGTGTGTTGTTTGTGAGTCAACCACAATGTTAGATCTTTGAAGCTATAATATCACGGATGGTCTTGAATAATTGTGGGATTGGAACTGGCGAGTCATTTAATTCTCCTTCAGATCTCCTGGTCATCCCTACCGCCGTTGGCAATTAGCATCCAAATGGACATGATTTAATCGACTTAAACTCATTGTTTGTTGGATCAACCGCGGTCATATATATTTGAAGCTATGAGATTTGATGATCTCGATGGTTTGTGGGATTGTAACTAGCGAGTGATTTAATTCTTCTTTCGCTCCTGCAATTCATCCCTACCATTGATATGGCTTTCAGATCAGCGATCCGCGATCTTCCAATGATCCTCAAACTACGGTGCTCATATGACCAATCTCTGTTATATTTAGAATATCAACACGATCAACCTTGATCGAATGATTATTGAGGCTTCTTCACTCGGTCGGGAGCGGCTGTTGAGGCTTCTCATTACGAACTACGATTTTCATGCATTGGTCAACATCAATATTCCATCGATCACGGCGATACCTCTACAATGCACTTCCTCCTTTCGAGCTTTGAGCTTCATTCACTAACCCTCAGAGCTTTTATCAAGGAATATTGCTGATCCTATAAGTGATCAGCAATAATCATGAATTTCTTGACATCTTGCATTTTCCTTGAGATTTTGATCTTCATGCTGCTCTCTCAACTTTGTTAAAATATCATAGGAAAATTGATTCTATTGTGATTAACAATAATCATGTACTTCATTTTCCCTTCTGAGCTTTGATCTTCATAATTTTCCCTTCTGAGCTTTTGATCTTCATACTATTTTCTCCTCCTGTTCGCTCCTCCTCTTGAGATTACGCTTCTGATATCTACATATTGTTTGACTTATTCTGCTAACTGATATACTATTGACATCAATGACAATCTCATCTATGGTAATTCATCATTAACAACAGATTATAACATTGATTGTTGACATCAATGACAATATGTCCATTGGAATTAATGGTCTCCTGACACATCAAAAGGATTTTAACTCTAGTTGAGTTTCACGACCCTCATCCCTTATGTTAACTGCCAAGCACACGGGGTGGGGGGAACAATTAGCTTTGGGTCATTTATCTAAGAGTAGTGGTGCACGATCTCTCTACAAATACATATATATTTTATTAATAAAACCCTATTCTAAAACTTTATATAACATCAATTTATTATTAATTTTTTTTAATAAACTTTAATAATAATATTAAGTCAACCAAAACTAAATGATAATTTTAAATATTTAAATACAATATAAATAAAACACACAATCATGGAATAAAAATTAAAATAAATCAATCCTAATAAACATTTTAAACTTTTATTCCAATTTCATTCACGTAGGCATATAGATAAACTAGAAACTCAAAGAAGACTTAAAAAGCTAAAATTTTATTTCTAAATTTTATGAAAATTTCGGCCATGTCACAACAATGTTTATACTTTTAAGAAAATGATCGTAAAAAATGAACTCAAAGTATCTCTCAAGAAGTTGCACCCTCAAATACTTTTGAAGAAGCACAAGATTTCTTACAAGATAGACATTATTCAATTGCCACACCACTAATGATGAATCCAAATAAACAAGTAACCTATGGATGGAAAGAGAAATGGATTTAGATATCAGTTCCATGATTGCAATATACTTTGTACTTTTTTGGGTCAGTAGGTTTAATATGATACATTGTTTGTACATTGGCTCAATTTCGTTCATTTATATAACATTTCGATGTTCTGTGACTATGAGTTTCACAGATATGCCACCACTTAGTGTTATTTAAATGGTGTGGGAAATCATGCACAACATGGTCAGTTAATGATTCACATATATTACAATATGTTTGACCTTGTACTCTATGAGCATATTCTATTACTGGTGTATTATTGGTAAGGCTACAAGTGTCCTTTTTATGTCCTTCTTGATAGGATGTAGTACACCATAATTCATTTCTTCTTATGGATAGATTTTTTATGGTTTGTTGTAAATGCCCTATTTTTTCTTCCAATCTTTCAATCGACAAGGAGGTTGACGACCAATCATCGTTTGAATCAACTCGCTGTGATTTTTGTAATGCATCTTCACATGTAGTTATTTTGTACATGCGTAATGGTGAATAGATTCATTGTAGAAGACTAACTACATACCATTGTACTAACAAAATCAGATTGATCATGGTCGATATTTGGCTCAAAATATCTTTCAATCTTTTGTCATATTCTTGGACTAACTCGTCTGGTATTTTTTTGTTAGAAAAACAGGACAGTAGAGCAATAAAATAAAACAAATGTGGAAACAAAACATAGAAGATACACATTACAAGAGAGACACAGATTTACGTGGTTCACCCAGTGTGGGCTACGTCCACCAGAGAAATTGTCAGGTCCTTCCTTTATTATTATCCAACAAATGAAAGGATACAACCTACAACAAAACCCGTTGTAACTTCCTCTTCTTTCTCTCACAGTCTCCTCTCTCAGAATACAATACTCACCATCATGCATAGCCACAATCCATTTCGCTCATAATAGAGGGTTACCTTCTAGGGAAAAAAACCCTAACATAATTTCTACCATTAGATCTGCGACCTTATAATGAACGGTCCAGATTTACAATGAAATTATAATATACTTTTACAAGGAAAGTTTTCCTTCAGGGGCTTTGCCCCTGAACCCCCATCGGGGGACACTGCCCCCAAACCCCCGTTGGGGGCCCGCTTTCCCCCAGACCCCCCATTCGGGGGGATAACCCCCCCTGACCCCGTGGAGGGGGTACCCCCCCTTTTCACTCCCCCACATGGAAGAGTGTACATACTTCTGTGGTGTAAATACTTCATGGGGTATAAACACGATTGAAAGTAAGAGACCTTTGAATCAAGAAGATAATTAGGCTCCACAACCAACAATCTCCCAGTTGGAGACTGATCTCAACAAATCCACTGCTACTATATATGCTGGACTCTGAACCTTCTTGGACCTGGAAAATTCCTCATCTTCATATTCATTCTTGAAGACCAACTGAAATTGAGCAGGAATTCAGTTTCTCTCTAGTTAATCCCTTTGTTAACATATCTGCAGGATTATGTCTAGTGTGTATCTTTTCCAACTTCAAATGTCCATCTCACAAGGTGAATCGTATGAAGTGGTACCTCAATTGTATATGATTAGTATTCAAATGGAAGGATGAGTTCTTTGCAAGATGAATTGCACTCTCACTATCACATTACAACCTGTTATTCTCCCGCTTCTTTCCCAATTCCTCCATAAACCTTTGTAACCAAATCATTTCTTTACTAGCCTCTGTAGCAGCAACATACTCTGCCTCTGTTGTTGAAAGTGCAACAACCTTTTGCAGTTTCAAAATCCAACTTACTGTTATTCCACCTATAGTAAAAACATACCCTGTGGTGCTCCTCCTGCTGTCTTTATCACCTACCATATCTGAATCAACATATCCCTATAGAAAAGTGTCTAAACCTTCAAAACATAATGCATGAGTAGAAGTACCTCTCAAATACCTGAGAATCCACTTTACTGCCTCCCAATGTTCTTTACCTAGAATTTTCATATACGTGCTCACAACTCCCACTGCATGTGCAATATCTAGTCTTGTGCAAACCATTGCATACATCAAGTCCACTTTAATGCCTCCCAATGTTCTTTTCCTATATTGTTCATATACATGCGTTCTCAACTCCTAATCGCATGTGCACATCTAGTCTTGTGCAAACCATTGCATACATCAAGTCGCCATAACCGCCACGGGATGAATATGGGGACCCCGGGATGTATTCTATCTCCTCCCGTATCTTGGGACACATTTCCTTAGTTATTTTGAAATATCGGCCAGTAGTGTACCGTTGGTTTTTGTATTCTTCATTTTAAACCTCTCCAGTACCTTCTCTGTGTACTCACCCAAAGACAATGTCAATTTTCATTTTTCCGCCCTTTGTTATTCTCATGCCAAGGATTTTCTTTGTAAAGACTCAAATCCTTCATTGAAAATGAATTGGCTAAATTTATTCTTAAGCATATTTATATCTTGCATATTAGACCCCTCGCAACAAGCATGTCATCTAAGCATATTAAATAGAAAAGATAATATAGATACCATTTTCTAGCCTTTTAAAATAAAATACACCCACTAATGACATCTACTATAACCTTGTTCGCATAAACTTGTCAAACTTCAAATACTGACGCTTTGAGTTTTATTTAGTCCATACAATTTCTTCTTCAACCCGCATACCAATTTCTCCTTCCCTCTGACCTCATAAATTGCGGGATATTGTATATAAATCTCTTCTCCAAATCCCCATGGAGAAAAGATGTCTAACCTGCTCAAGATGCAAATCTTCTACTACCACAAGATTTAAAATAGTCCTAATTAGCGTCATTTTAACAATAGGAGGTATATTTCATCAAAATATATACCTTCTTTTGTGCAAATCCATTTTACAACAAGTCTAACCTTGTACCCATTTTTCTCCTCCATCTTCTTCTCCTTCAACTTGTAAACCCATTTATTTTCACTCTTTTTCCTCATAGAAACCCAACCAAGTCCCAATTTTGGCTATTTGCTAAGGAATCCATTTCCCTCTTTCATGTCTTGCTCCCACTTCTTTTGTTGTCTACCTCATTGCCTCTTCATAACATTCTAGTTCACTGTAATCACCAACAATAAATAATACACAACAAAGGATATACCATCTGTGTGGTTATACTTAACCTAGTAGATATTCTAACAACACTTGGTGTGTGTTTGAGGTACCGTTGTTCTCTGTTGTTGTACATTTGATCGTGTTCCTTTGAAATTTATTTTCCAGTGATCTCATCAAGTAACTGCGGTATTCTTGTTTTTCTTTTTCCTATTTCTTTTCTCAGAACTCCATCTTTGTACATGACCTTCATTTAATATGACATATTTACTCCTAAATGGATTGTTATTTTCATAATCCCATAAGCTTATAACCAAAATCACAAACAACGATCCAATAAAAGGTACACTTCTTGGATTTAGACTCAAGTTGTTCTATTTTCTTTTTCAATATGGACAAATGCTTCATAACTAATGTTTTCAAAAAAAGAATAATAATTTCTTCCTCACATTCCTCCATTCCTCATTTGGAATTATACCATCCAAAAGAGCTTGAAGGTCCCTCTCGCTTATTAAGTAAACAATAGTATCTACAACATCTACCTAGGAATGCAGGAAATCTAAGATGCCATCTCATACTCCTTGCACTTCCATGATTGTCACGTTCATCCCTTCCCACACCATTTTCTTGTGGTGTTCTTGAACCGCTCTTCTCTCTATGAACCCATGGTATGAACAATAATCATCAAACTCCCTACTACAATATTCACTTCCATTATCCCATCTAGGACACTTCAAACTTTTTCCCTATCTCATTCTCAACCAAATATTTCCATTTTTTGTGCATCAAAAACATCAAATTTTGTCAAATGCAATAAACTCAAGTTTTTCTAGTTGCATCATCAATAAATGTAACATAATAACAAGAGCCACTACAAGAGATGATACACCGATTTGGTCCCTCTATACATCTCTGTGACAAGCTCTAACTCATTCTTTCTCTTTCTTTTTCGACTCTTAGAAATATGACTTTTGCTTCTCTTATAAACACAATGCTCACAAGTCCAAATCAATTTGTTTAAGATCTCGCAACAAATTCTATTTTTGTGAAGGATTTGTATACCCTTCTCACTCATAAAGTCCCAAATTTCATGATGCCATAGTGTCAGATTCACCTCAGAGAAGCTAAAGATATAGAAAGTCGATACCAAGACATAAATACAATGTACCTACCTTCTCCTTTTGCTATCACCAATGATCCTTTGATGACCTTCCAATGCTTATCTCTAGAATATGGATATACAACCTTTCACTTTCCAACTCTATTGAAATAGATTTTCCCCAAATATGGAACATGTTTTACCTCTTTCAACAAACCATTGGTTTCCATTGCATTGCTTTATATTTTACCTTTCCCATTCCAACAATTCTTGCATGGTGCATCACCCAAATGAACTTGTCCAAAATCACCTTGAACATACTCTGTAGTGTAACAAATGTTTCCTATGGGGTATGGCATGAAATGAAGCTCCGTGGAATCTACTACCCAAGACTCAAAATATTCTTCCACTTAAATAATCAAAGCATCTGTAACACATCACCTATTACATATTTGCTTCCCCGATTCCTGTCCATATATTTGTTTTTCCTCGTAGTCTTTCTTCGTGATGTCCTTTCTTCCCACAATCTAACACTCTACTTCCAGTCCTGATTTGGATTTTCCTTCCTAGAATTCCTCACTCTGCCTCTCAGCCCTCTATCCTTTTGTCTTCCTGCTCTCCGTGTTCAACGACACTTCATGTCTCAGCTGCTCTTTTCCATTGCATTTCCTCACAAGGATAACACCAACAACATCATCAAATTTTAATGTATTTGAACTAGATAGAGTTACTTACATCCATGACCACCCCATTCCAGCTTTCTGGCAATGAGCACAATATTAAAAGATCCCTAACCTCATCATCAAAGTCCACTTTTACGGAACTTAGTTGATTACTAATGGTATTAAATTCATTTAAATGATCTGCAATAGACCCACCTTATAACATCTTCATATTAAATAATCTCTTCATTAGAAATACCTTATTGGACACCGAGGGTTTTTCATACAGTTTAGCCAATGCATCCATCAAACCCTTCGTTGTCTTTTCTTTCAAAATATTGAAATCCACTGATGCTGACAAGCTCAGTCGTATCGTTCCTAGAGCCTTTCTGTCAAGAATCTCCCATTCTTCATCCTTCATGGTCGTTGGCTTATTTTATACTCCGCCCAATGGTAGGAATAGATCCTTTTGATATAAATAATCTTCCATCTACATCTTCCATAATTAGTAGTTTTGGCCCTTAAATCTCTCAACCCTAAACTTTCCATCTTCCGACATTGCTCCCACTTGAACCAGGAATCCTCTTTTCTTGCGAGTTACCTTTCGCTCTGATAGCAGTTGTTAGAAAAACAGGACCACAGAGAAATAAAAGAAAACAAATGTGGAAACAAAGCACAGATGATACACAATAGAAGAGAGACACGGATTTACGTGGTTCACCTAGTGTGGGCTACGTCCACTAGAGAAATTGTCAGGTCCTTCCTTTATTATTATCCAACAAATGAAGGGATACAACCTACAACAAAACCCGTTGTAACTTCATCTTCTTTCTCTCATAGTCTCCTCTCTCAGAATACAATACTCACCATCATGCATAGTCGTAATCCATTTCCCTAATAATAGAGGGTTGCCTTCTAGGGAAAAAAAACATAACATAATTTATACCATTAGATCTGTGACCTTATAATGAACGATCGATATTTACAATGAAATTACAATATACTTTTACAAGGCAATTTTTCCTTCTGGGGCTTCGCCCCTGAACCCCCACTGAGGGCTTTCTTTCCCCCAGACCCCCCAGCAGGGGGGATAGCCCCCCCAGACCCCGCAGAGGGGGTACCCCCCCTCTACACTCCCCTACGTGGAAGAGTGTACATACTTCTAGGGTGTAAATACCTCATGGGGTATAAACATGACTGAAAGTAAAAGACCTTTGAAAGGAACACCAACTTCATGTAGACAATTATCTTTGGTAAAAAGGAACACCAACTTCATGCAGACCTCCCACTTTCCTCCCATACTTAGACTCTATTGTTGATAAACTCAATAGTAGTTAAACCCCGATTTGGGGCTAAAACTCCACCTAGACAAAGGAATCCTAAACTGTGATAAGGTATCCGAGACATCAGAAAAAATTAGACTCAAGAGAAAACTATAGAAGACAGGCTATAGTCCCTCATTCCCCACATGCCTTTCCCACCAGAGGAAGTGATCCCCCTCTCTTCTCAATAGTCCTTTGATTTCCCCCACCTCCTTTTAAAGGCTTCAACAAAAGGACAGACTTGAAGCCTCAGATCCTTGTAGTTGCAACTTGGCACTTTGAGAATCAATTGCCAATAGTTCTCTCACCTAGAGACAATTCTCACAGGCCTGGAAAACCTAATCCTTCAATATCTCACAGGACTGAAAGCCCACATCTTCAACCCAATTTATGGGTTACTATTTTCCCATAGCTCCAAATCGTTTCCTGGTATAGGTACAGGTGACGACAGCATGAAATTAAGGATGCCAGGGAAGTAGTGAGGGTGATAATGATGAAGGAATAATAGGAAATGAAATAAAGTCCCCCAAACTTATTTCCATATTCCCAACTTGACACATGTCATGTTGGGAACTACATGGCCCCGCCAACATGAACCCACCACATGGTGATACATTCCCCCCTTAAATACTTAGGATAAAAACTAAATATCACATACTTTATACTTTAGGAATATTAATAAAATATTCATTTGGGATTAATCCCCCTTATCGTGTCCCCTTTCCTAGGATCTCATCCCCTATTTCCCATTCTAGTGAAGTTTATCCCCCCCATACTCTTTTGTTTGGTTGGTATGCAACACTGATGTGTTTTCATTAAAATATGAGAGTGATTATATTTTAGAAAGTTAGTTTCATTACCCTTTTAACTTCCAAGCTTGCTAGCCTAATAACCACATAGGTACTATAGCCTCAAAATTCATATATACAAAGGCACGGGCTGGCAAAAAATGTCTTGGCTCACCCGACTATATGTACATTTACATTTACATTACAATTAGGGTTCGGTCTAGGGGTATTTCATTCCCATACCCCTTATTTATGCACTCTAATCAGTGCATTATATACATAGGTACAATAAAAAATATCAAAACGATGTGGGTACACTTCCTACATGGCATCCTCAGGACCATAATAGGTCCACTAGAAATTTACCAATCACATTGCTTGATTCCAAAGTAGATTGACTTTCCAATCCAATTAGCGTCAAGTAAATATTTTTTAAGAAAGGATATATGGAATACATTATGAATACACATTGATGTAGGTAGTGCAAGAATGTATGCAACAAGACCAATCCTCTCTAGGATTTCAAGTGACCCACAATAATGTGCTTCTAGCTTTGAACAATTTCCCAACTTTGGGTAACTTGTCTTATCCTTTACTTTCAATAACACATGGTCACCCACTTTAAAGTCTCTATGAGTTCCTCCTTTATCAACACAACTTCTCTTATTTTCTTGGGAAACCTTTAAATTATGTTTTATTTTCTCCATATTCTCTTCCATTTCTCTAAGAAATTTTGGCCCAACCATCGCTCTATCTGTTGGGTTGTCCCAACTCACTGGTGTGTTTCACTTTATTCCATAAAGTGCCTCAAATGGGCTCATATTTAGAGATGATTGATACCCATTTTTATAATAAAACTCAACCAAATGCAAAAAATCTTCCCATTTTGATGGTTTATCCATCACATACATCCTTAGCATGTCCTCCATCACCTGGTTGACTGTCTTTGTTCACGCATATGAATCTTGATGATAGGTTGTGCTAAAGTTCATATTTGTCCCAAATCATGTGAATAATCCTTTCCAAAAATTTGATGTAATTTTGGCATCTCTGTGAGAAACAATTGTCTTAGGTACACCATGTCTAGCAATTTCCCTCATATAAATATCAACAATGATGGCTACCTTATGCGTCAGCTTTATTGGAATAAAGTGGGCAACTTTAATAAGATTATCCACCACTACCATGATGAAATCATGTTTCTTGGTAGTTATGGGTAGCTTAGTGATGAAATCCATTGCTACAACGTCCCATTTCCACTCAAGAATGGGCAGTGGTTGTATAAAACCATTTGGATGTTTGTGCTCATACTTGAATTTTTGACATTCCAAAAACCTGGAAGTAAAACCAATCACTTATTTCTTCATTTCTGGACAATAATATTATTTCTTGACAGATGCAATTGTCTTTTGGTAGCCTAGGAGCCCAACATAAGGCACATTGGGCATTTACTTTAATATCATATTTTTCAATTATTGAAAATTTGGCATATAAACTCTTCCCATGTACATGAGGATTCCATCCTCTTTTAACTCAAAATATTCAATTTTCTATTGCATAATACCTTGTTGTAATTTTGTCTTTATTTCCACATAGAGCTGATCTAATTTTGCAGCCTCTAAAATTATGTATTTCAAATATTATTTGTACATACTAATGGTTGTATCATGCATATCATGCACTCTCATGTTGAGTGCATAAACTACCTTGTTCTCTTTACTCTTATATGTTTGATGTCAAATTCATACTCACTAAGGAATTATATCCATATGTGTTTTGTGACATTTAAAGTTGGTTGTCCAAACAAATATTTCAGACCACTATAGTTTATCCTCAACTAAAATCTTCTTCCTTGAGGTAGTTCCTCCACATTTTCAAGGCATGCACTATGGCTTGAAATTCTAAATCATGAGTTGCATAATTCCTTTCATGCTCTTTTAATTTCCTTGATTCATAGCATACCACATGCCCATTTTGGCTAAGGAATCCACCAAGTCCTTATTTTCATGCATCAATGCACACAAAAAAATATTCATTAGGATCAACAATTCACAAAATTGGTGCAATTTTCATTAAATATTTTAAGTGTTGGAAGATTCTTTCACAAACAACGGTCCATTCAAATCTCACACCCTTATTTTTCAAATATGTGTTTGGGTGTGCAATATTTGAAAATACCTCAATAAATCTTCTATATTATCATGGAAGTCCCATGAAAGATTGCACCTCAGAGACATTCCTTATGTTGGACATCCTTCAATGGCTCTTATCATTTCCGGATCCATAGCCATCCCTTCCGATGATAGGATGTGGACTAAGTAATGTATTTACCTTTGGTAAAATGAGAACTTTCTCGACTTTTTCATAAATTTGATGCTCCCTCAATACTTGTAGTGCCATCCTAAAGTGTTTCACATGCTCTTCATCAGACTTGGAGTACATAAGAATTCCATCCAAGGATCCAATTAAAAAATTATGCAAGTAATCTCTGAAAATTCCATTCATTAAACACATAAAGACAGATGGTGCATTTGACAACCCAAATGGAACCACTATAAATTCATAATGGCCATATCTCATTATGAAGGTTCTCTTGCTGATGTATTCTTCTTTAATTCTCACTTGATGATAACATGATATGAGTTCAATTTTAGAAAATATATTTTCATAATTTATCTTATCAAAGAGGTCATCTATCCTTGGAAAAACATACTTGTTCTTCACAGTCACCTTATTTAACTTCCTGAAGTCAATGCAAAGCCTCAACATCCCATCCTTTTTCTTCACAAACAACATTGGGGCACCCCAAGGTGATACACTTGGGCATATATACCCCTTCTTAAAAATATCTTCAAGCTGCATTTTCATCTCGTTCAAACATGGTGTAATAATCTTATAAGGAGTCTTGGATACTAGGGTTTCTCCAGGAATTAGGTTTATGGAAAAATCAATATCTCTCTTGGGTGGAAGACCAAGTATCTATTTAAATACATCAAACTATCGTAGGACTGCATAGTCTTCAATATTTGGCACTTTATCCTTAGGTTTCTCTTCCATATGTGATGCAAATAATTAACATCCATTCTTGAAGATTTTCTTCAACTACAAGGTTGAAAATTCTTTGATAGTTACATTCCTTGGAATACCCTATACTAATTTCAAGTTTCCTTCCTCATCCAAACAAGTAAATACATCATTATAATAGTGTGTGACAACATGACGTTGCTCCAACCAATCCATACTAATTAGGAATTCATATGAGCCCAAAGGTATGATTTTCAAATCTACCCTGGTGCTCAATCCATTCATGTCCATTGGACATACCTTAACCATCTCATTATTTTTCCTTTTTTCTCCTGTATCTATATACACCAACCAAGTTTTTCCAAACTTGTTTTTTAGAAATTGATATGTTTCCACCATATTAGGATATATATAACTATGACTAGCTCCTAAATCAATTAAAATATAAATGTAGTGGTTGTTTATCTTACCTTCCACTTCACTCATATGTGACTGAACTTCAACTTTCTTGTTATCTAGGGATACGTAGATCCTAGGTACATTTTTCCCATGTCATCCATTGTATCATCTTGCTATACATTTTGAACAATCATCACTTTTTCACTTCTATGAAGGAAAAATTTGTACATATGATCTCCCTCACAACCCTAACATTTCATAGGATGTTTCCTTATTATTTGCCTCACTGTTTCTATCATTCTAGGCTCTTTAGAAGTTGGTTGTCCCTAAGGATTGTTTTTGAATAATGGTGGTTTGGTCCCCTTCTTCCTCTTTTCTATACTTTTTTTTTTTTCTTACCAATCCTTTTGGAAAGTTGGTCTTCCTCTATGCTTATCGTCAAGTCATTTATATCTCCTTATCATTTCCTCTAGTGTCTCGAGATCATCATATTGTATCTTATCACTGATAAATGATGGCAGCCCACTCAAGTACCTTTGAATATTAACATTTTCATCTTGGATGAAAGAAACATATTTCGGAAGCTCTAAAAATATCCTTTCATACTCATCTATGGTCATATTTCCAAGATTGAGTTCAAATAACTCCTTCATTTTCTTATCATAGTAACATTTGGTTAAGTATTTCTTTTGGAAACACCACTTAAACTCCCTTGAAGTAATCTTCTTCTCATCAATTTGTTGTACTTGCACAAATTGGTCCCACCACATTGATGTATTTCCCTTGAGCTACTAGATGGAAACTATCCCTTATTCCTATGAAGAGTTATTATGAAACTGAAAATACTTCATCATGACCAATAGCTAGGTATTTGTATCCTCATCCTTCTTGTGATCACCATAAAATGTAGGAGGCTTGATTTTATTCATTTCTCCCTATAGCTCATCCACCCTAGACCTCCTCTTATGATTCCTAATAGATCCACTGTATGGGCACTGTAGAAAAGCCCAAAACCTTGAAAGTATCATCTCTCACAGAGGTAAAGGCACTAGAGAGATCCCCAAATAAGAATATATCCCCATAAATATCTCTGACGCTAGGAAGGCATCAGGGGGATATCCCTTAAACCGACTTCGCACGACCTTGTGTTGTCCCTTGACTAAGTTTTGGAGAAACTTGGTAACGTTTGACCAATTTTGGGACTTTGACAGGCTAGTCTAAGGTAGAGTGCAAGGCGAAGTGGAGATCATAAAATATCAACCCATTATTAGGGAATTTTTGTGTTTAGGGTTTATTTAACGGGTATGGGATGTCGACCCATGGGTTTACCCATGTTCAAGCCCTTTTGTAATGTATAAATAGAAAGATAGGCGATGTAAGTATGAGAGAACTAGATGTGTAATGTGTTCGGTGAGATAAGTGTGAACAACTGCGGATGCTTCATGCATACTTTGTGTTAAGAACTTGCAAAGCTAAGTGAAAGTGATTGTAAGAAGATTGTGTGTAGATTGTAAGAAGGCTTTGTGGTGAGGTGCACATAGATCTCCTGTCCTATGAGGAGTGAGTTCTTGTGGCTCTGTGCTTGTAGAATATTGAAAGAAGACAATAAATAAGAGAAGATTTGTTGGATGTAGCCCCACACTAGGGTGAACCACGTATATCCTGTGTTGTGGTTGCTTTGTGCATTATAGTCGTTATGTTATTTATGTGATTTATGTTTAGTATAGTGATATATGCTAGATGCATCTGATATAGTATATTAGT
>SNQJ01S0116562.1:27858-48173 GCA_010110895.2 Picea sitchensis | reverse complement strand
TCTAGAATGTTCTTAGGTGATGGTAGCACTATATAAAGGAGTTCAAGCAATGTAATGAGACATGAAAAGAAGTATTGTATTTGGAGCTGAAGCTCAATAGGAGGATGCCCCCTCGAAGAGGCAAGTGAACAGGAGAGGATCCCTTCCATAATAGGATCCATTGTATGGTGTTGTCCTACCTAAAGGGTTTTCTTCTAATAAAGTGTGGTTTCTTCTATCTTGCTTTGTCGATCTATTTTGTATTCAGTATTTGTGGTTATTATATTGGTAGATCTATTCAAGCTATTAACAATATCAAGGGTTAATTGAACAATTTGTAAGTAGTTATGTTGTTTCACTTCCCTTTTTTTGTAATTAGTGGAACAACAAGAAACCTTTAATTATATCTATGCTTTGTCATGGTGTATAAAACTTGCAGGAAACAAAGTATGGAATGGAGCCAACATAAAACGTTTTGAGAGATCACATAAGGAATGTCTTTAAAATAATGTGTATTGGTTATGAATCACTTGCTTCTAAGGTACTCTTTTTAATTTACACAATCATGTATACTAGAATTCAATAGTTGGATCTTACAACGAACCAACTTAGTCACTTGAAACCTTCATTGCTAAGGATAAATTGATATCATCGAGTTCAAAGGTTTTGAAAGACTGCATGTGAACAAATTTACTGGAAATTTTCCCAAAGCCTTGGGAAGTTGTTTTTGATGGGGTTTTTGGATCTCAAAAATAAATTTCTTTATGAAACTGTTCATTTGAGCTTTGACTTTCTTTCTAGAATTTAATGTCTGAATCTTGTAATGAAGCAACTTAATGCAAAAATTCTACTTTTATTTCTAAATTACATGAAGTTACACTTGTTACAAGGAAATGGATTGAACTATACTCTTCCCACATCTTTAAAATATTACTCTTAAATTTTACAATTCACTCTCCAAGACATATCTTGGAATTTGATAGGTTAAGATCTCTAATTCTAAATCACTTTATTAATGATCATTTCATTATCATATTTGAAACACATTCTAACTACATCAACCTCCAAATCTTCAACTTGAAAGCATAGGATAATTTCCTTCAGATATGAGGTAGATATGAGGTACATATGATATTATTTATATTAATTAATATAAATAATAATATGTTAATAATTGTGAGATAATTATGTAAGATTTTGAACTATCATTTTTATCGAGAAATCTTTTAATATAAAGATTCTTTATTCTACCAAACACTACATTAAATCATTTTAATAAAAATAACATTTCCATTAAACTTTAAATCTAAACTTAGATCCTTATTGTCATTGTGATAAGTCATAAATTGTCATTGTGACCAGTCATAAGCTTACAACACCCCAAGACTACGTGACTATAGATATTTATAATTTAATATTTATTGGTTTGCTACATTCCATCACTTGAACCATCTAAAACATATTAGATCCTTAATTTTTTTTTTACTGCTATATTGTTTTGATTAAAAAGTTGATCTCAAATTTCCTACCAACTAATCATATTTACTTCTCATTATGCCTAAATTAAATGAAATAGTTGAAAAACAAATTCATAAGTAAAACGTTAAACATTAATCCACACTTGAACCTTTAGTGTTTACTTTGAAATATTGGTTTATATATTTGTGAACTACAAGTTATAAATAAATAAGGGAAATAGTTGCAAAGCAACTAATTCATGTCTTCAATATAATGTTCTAGCGTAGAAGGTTTTTGAACTAGTGGAATCAAAGCTTAATGTTAAGTGAAAAAGTGCACGCTGAAATATACATTCTAAGTATTACAGAGATTGATTAGCCTTACAAAAATCCAAATGGTAATATGCAAAGCATGGATAGAGGACTTTTCGAATAAAAAATTGGAAAGCTAGTTACTCTCTACAAACTAAGCACATACTTTGTTACTCTTTGCATCAATCTTGTATTTAGCCGAGGTTGTATATCAGACATTATTCTCTTTTTATGTCGAGAGATCTTTTTACATATAGATTTTATTGTTATATGATCATTGAGTTAAAATCTTACTTTTATATAATTTTTAGGTTTTTGTTTAATAGTTTCCACATATGACCACATTTATCAGTAACAATTCCATATCATTCATAGCAACAAGTTTTTATAATCAAGGGTTTGTAACATAGTTGATTTTTTTTTCCAATTATTTTGGCATTTCATTTTTTAAAGGTATCATTTCTTTTGTTCATTGATAAGTGATAATTATTAAAGTTTCACCTTTTACTATTACAAGTCCAAAAGTGATCCTTGGTGGTGCTTGGGTTTTTAGCCGACGTCCTAGTTTATCACCTTTGACGTATTACAGGCAACAAACCCCAATGAATTACCCAACAACTAGAAGGAAGGATATGAAAATATCAGTTAACCTACAGACAATATCTTTTTTTTCCATGTAACCCACAATCAATATCTATATATACACGATATTTGCTGAGAAGAGAGCAATGCACTTTAATGCGACTAATCACCTGTAATACCCCAAGGACGAGCCCCAGTTATATCTATTTATTGTAAACATGTTTTGTAGGCTGGTGAGACGAGCAATTGTAAGATGGTAAGATTATGTGCAAGTAGGCCTGACAACCTATGTGTTAAAGGCCATGAGCCTATTTTGTACATGTAATTATGCACTTTGTTAATATAAAGAGATCACTGCGTGTAGACCGACCACGAAGAAAGAATGATGGGGACTAAGCTTCCACAAGGTTGGGCAAGGGAGGGGGCTAAGTATTTGGGCCTAGGGGCTAAGCTATGGGGCTTGCCTCTAGAAGAATAATATTTTAATAATTATTCCTGAAGACTAAGGTGGACATGATATGTTTTTGTTATCGTAAGTTCATGGAAAGGGGACGTAGGCTAAATGGAGTGCATGCAGCTCCAGGAAGACAAGTGTCGACCTGGGCTCATGCAGTTAAAATCTGAAACGTCAGCTATGTTGGGAGTTCGTTGGTCATTCTGCCATTCTCTACCTGAGTTCGTCCTGTCCACTCTCCCATCCTCCGTCTGAACCCGAGACCTCTGTCGTCTAACCTTTTCATACCCTCACGCATCTTTGAAAACAGAAATTGTGAAGTCGTCCTGTGTTGCTTCCTGTGAAGCCCGATGCAATTGTAGTCGCTTGAGTCGTGTTGTGACTTAGCATTAGGTTGTTGCCTTTTGGGTGTCCATAATTGTTTTTCCTTGTTGATGTTGTTATCACCTGTACCCGACTGTAGATGAGTCGAAGACTGGTTGAAGAGACAGGTTCTCAGGCCTGTGAGCAACTCTCCCAGATGAGAGAGTTTGTTGGGAAGTGAGTTCTCCTAGAAGGGAGTCTCGTAGCAGCTACAATACTCTGAGACTTCCGGTCCAGCCTATTGTTGAAGCCCAAGGTAAGGGAGGGGTACTAGTCGATGGACTTGTATTAGTGAAGGTGTATCCTCCTGGGGTGGAGCAGGCGTGTGGGGAATGAGGGTCTGTGGGTTGTGGGCATAAGTGGCTCTTGGGATAAAAGATCCTTCCTGTTGCTTTGTGCAACTTCCTTGTTGTCCTTGCTAAGCCTAGAATTCCCTTTCCCAGTGGAGTTTAGTCCCAGCTCGGGGGTGACCTATTGTTGAGAGTGATGAGCAGCGTGGTCTAAGGCTGGGAGGTTTGTGGAAGGTCTGCACGCAGTTGGTGGATTTACTCCAGCTAAAAGATAAGTATCATTATTGTGCTTAATTATGTATTTTATGCATGTTTTGTGATGCTTGAATGTGCTTGAATGTTATCATGTATTCCCTTGCGTATATGAATTACGGTTAGTTCCATTGATTCTGAACTAGTAGTTGTAATTCTGTGTTTATCATGATTAAGTGTTTTAAATTCATTAAAATGCATATATATATATATATATATATATATATATATATCATATAAGTGTATATTCCACATGGTAGCATTAACCAATCTTTGGAGGGCCGGGGATGTTACATCAGCCCAAAGTTTGTTATGAAAATAGGTGATTTAGTTTGATTTTACCGTAAAAGATTGAAATCCAAGCTCTTGATTTAGCTGTAACAATCTTCAAAAAAAAAAGTTCAAGCATTCTTGTTTTAGAATGTTAATGACCTCATTTGATAAACAATATCTTGCATTTTGGTGATATAATCATTTATTGATTCATTATCATGTATCTTAACATTTTCAATTATGCTTCTTATGTTTGTAATTTAATTGTTGATGCACCTATGTATGTGTTATTTAACATAATCCATGTTTGTTTATATGACTATGCTACATTGATTCTAGGAAATATTGGTTCATTATGTACACTTCATATGAGATATATAAATTTATTATCTTTCTTTATAAGTTCTTTTAAATATTGTTTTTTATTATCAATCAATATTGTTCATCAAAAGGAAAATTACACCCTTCAACTACAAGATCCCATAAATATTTAGTGATAATATGAATTATATTCTTTTACTTCAAATTAATATGTGATATTTAATTTAGGTAAAACAATGTTGTTGGTTACCAAAATAAAGAAAGAGAAATAAGAAGCAATACACTTGTCCCACAATTGTAGAAGAAAAACCCATATCCCAAAACACAACTCAACCACCACCGAAAAAAATATCTTTTTATTAATTTTTGAAATACAAAAATAAATGTTCATAAAATTAACATCCTTTTCAAAATCCTTATTACAAAATGTAAATCCTTATTACAAAATTTTCCATATACATATGCAATTGTGGAGACTTTTATTGCGATTGCCTCTAAGCGTGGGTGAGTTTAGAGATGACCGGATCGTCGATTAAATGTTCAAATCATCGAAAAGGAAATGACTGCAAATGCTTAGAATGGTACATTCAACCGTGAGTCTTATTACATGTTTCCACATGATGCCCCAGATTCTATTTGCAAGGATATATGGAGACAATTTTTCGTAGAAAGGGTAAGATAAATTGTGTTACAGGTTCAGATTGAGGATGAGAATGTGAAGACCATCAAGGGTAAGATAAATTGTGAAGTGGACAAAGGTGTCAAATACAATCACTATCATGTCCAATTTGAGCTACACATTGCCAGTTCTAACAATTACTATTTCCATATTAAGATTGAATTCCATGGCCTATGAATGTAAGATTAACTTGTGTCCTTGATAACTTGTAATGGCCTATTCGCTAATTAACTTGTGCCCTTGATAACCACCCAATTAAAACGTGAAATTGATTCTAGGCTTTGTAGTTGTTGGAATCTGGTGACAACTAATTCTTGCACAATTGGATTTTAAATCCTATTATTGAGCATTGGTTGTAACTCATTAGACTAAGTTAGAATTTGGATATGACCACATTTAATAACTAATTTCTTGTGTAAAGTACTATAAATTCGTGTATGTCCGTAGAGGCTGAGACAGTGAGAGATGAGCGTGTGAGCCTCCTGTAAATCTCCATATTATGAACAATAAGATAAATCGATACCCTGCTTGGTGGACGTAGCCCAAAGTTAGGCGAACCACGTAAATCTCCGAATTATATGTGTGATCTGTTTCTTTGTTATTTTCCGTTGCATATTGGTATGATGGTTGCATTGTTAACAAATGGTATCAGAGTTGCGTTGCATCAGTTGTCGTCAAAGAAAAGAAGCACGGGTGTAGATATTGGAGGGAGCGTTGTTTCCAAGTCAGCGCTTGGCACCCCTAGGGAAGGGAGCGTTGTTTCCAAGTCAGCGCTTGGCACCCCTAGGGAAGGGAGCGTTGATCCTCCTCTAGCCTTACGTATTTTTCGAAATTAAAATCAACGCTAGGTCTCTATACAAAGAGCTCGAAATTAAAATCAACGCTAGGTCTCTATACAAAGAGCGCGCCGATCTTCCAATATAAAAAATTTGCATACTTTTAAATGGTATGAATATTTTTAAATGGTCGAATGGTTGAATGCAAATTGAATGGTTGAATGCAATTGGTATGGTGTGAATACTTCATGCATAAAAGATATTAAAATATTGTTTTTTAAAGGTTGAATTTTTTGATTTGATAAAAGGTATAAAATATATTTTAAAACCTTTTCATTATTAGTTTTGGGTTCAATTTTTAAACATAAGGTTATTTTTTATATAAAAGGGGTTTGGTTGTATAAGCAGTGGTTTTTTTGAGTTTCGTCTTCTGTTAATGACGAAAAATCAGAGTGCTAAGTTTGAAATCGATAAGTTTAATGGAATTTTTTTTTTTGAGATCTAGAAGGTGAAGATGCGCGATATGCTCGTGCAACAAGGCGTGGTGAAGGAAATTTTGGGAAAATCAAAGAAACCCACGACCATTTTAGATGAAGAGTGGGAAGATATCAATGTGAGACCATTGAGTGCCATACGTCTGTGTTTGGCCGATGATGTTCTGTTGAACATTGTTACGAAGAAAACAACAACTGGTTTGTGGACGAAGCTAGAAAGATTGTATATGATGAAATCCTTGACGAACAGGATCTTCCTGAAGAGACAATTGTACAGTTTGCACATGAAGGAAGGTACAAAAATAGTTGCTCATTTAAATACTTTTAATACTCTTTTAGTCCATTTGACTAGCATGGGAGTGAAATTCGAATCTGAAGATAAGGTGATTACATGATTGTGTTCTTTGCCCGAGTCATGGGATCACTTTGCTACCTCTATTAGTTTCAGTTCAACAAAAAGTATTGAGTTTGATGTTATTGTTGGAGATTTATTGTCTAAGGAAACAAGGAATAAATCCAATTTAGAAACCTCTACATCTGAGGCGATGGTGGTCAGAGGAAGACCTAAGGAAAGAGGACATGTTCAGAGGAATTTATCTCGGTCAAAGTCGAAGGGAAAGAAGAGCAATCTTAAGTGTTGGTTTTGTGGCAAATCTGGACATCTGAAGAAGGATTGTTGGAAGTGACAACAAGCCTCCAAAGAAGGCCCTCCAAAAGATATGAAGGAAGCAAATGCAACCGAAACAGGTTCAACAACAGGTTCAGGTATGATTAATGAATTTTTATCAATTAGTGTTGTTTCACGATATGATCAACAATGGTTATTAGATTCTGGTGCTTCAAATCACATGTGTCTTCATAGACACTGGTTTATAGCTTACCAGTCTATAGATGATGGAATTGTTTACATGAGAAATGATATATCATGTAAAGTTGTGGGAATTGGTAGCATTCGAATTAAGATGTTTAATGGATATGTTAAGATACTAACTGATGTGAGACATGTACCTAAGCTAAGGAAGAACCTAATCTCTTTGGGAGTCTTAGATACTGGAGGATATAAAAGTATTGTTCAAGGTTGAGTTATGAAAATCTACAAAGGAATCCTACTGGTCATGAGGGCGAAGAAGGTTGGAAACATGTTTTTGTTAGAAGGAAGAACCAAGTCAGATCATGCAACAGTTGTATCTGAGAATGACAGTGATTATGTTTGACTGTGGCATCAACAGTTGGGCCATATGAGCGAAATAGGATTGAAGGTATTATCTAATCGCAAGTTGCTTCCTAGTCTAAAGTCTTTAAAGTTAGATTTTTGCAAGCACTGTATTTATGGAAAACAAAATAGGAAGAAATTTAAAATCGGAAGACACACCAGTGAGGGAATCCTTGACTATATCCATTCTGATGTTTGGGGACCATCCCCTACTGTTTCGTATGGAGGATCATCATATTTTTTTACTTTCATAGATGATTTATCTAGGAAGGTGTGGATCTATATGTTGAAAATAAAAGCTGATCTATTTACTATTTTCAAGTAGTTTAGAGCTTTAGTGGAAAAGAGCACTGGTAAGTCCATTAAATGTTTAAGAGCTGATAATGGTGGTGAATTTACGTCAATGGAATTTGAGAACTATTGCAAGGAGTTTGGGATTGATAGGCATAAAACCACTACCTATACTCCTAAGCAAAATGAAGTTGTTGAACACATGAACATAATTCTTCTAGAGAGAGCAAGGAGTATGCTTAGTAACGCCAACTTGCAGCAAGAACTATGGGTAGAAACAATAACTACAACTTGTTATCTGGTGAATCGATCACCATCAACAACAATAGAATGGAATATTCTTGAATAGGTATGGAAAGGTCACCCTTGTAATTATTCTAATATTAAAGTTTTTGGTTGTGAATCCTATGCTCTAATTCCGAAACATCAACGTTCTAAATGAGATCCAAAATAAAAAAAAGGCTTATCTTTGTTGGATATGGTGATGGTATTAAGGGGTATAGGTTGTGGGATCCTACTTTCCACAAGATCACCATTAACAGAGATGTAATATTTGATGAATCATCTTTCATCAAATCAGAGGTAGATGTTCAAATGAAACAGGTAAAAGTACCAAAATATCAACAGATTTAGTTTGAAACTCGTTCAACTACAGATGAAAGTGAACATGAACAAGTATCTGAAGAGGTTCATGAAGAGGTTCTTGCAGAGGAAAATATGGATGATGATGACAATCAACATATTGTGTATGAGCCACAAATCTACCTAAGGAGGTCTACACGGGTCAGAGTTCCTCCAAGAAGGTATGATGATTTTGTTTCATCGGTTTATTTAAGTACTAATGATGATGAACCTTCGTGCTATCAGGAAGTTGTGGAGGGTTATAACAGTGAAAAATGGAAAGAAGTAATGAAGGATGAAATGAATGCTTTAGCGAAGAATGCTACATGGGACCTGGTAAAACTTCCAAGAGACAAGAAAACTGTAGGTTACAAGTGGGTCTACAAGTTGAAGAAGGGTGTTAATGATAATGTAGAAAGGTACAAAGCAAGGTTGGTTGCGAAAGGATATTCTCATAAAGAAGGTATTGACTTTCATGAGATTTTTTCACCAGTGGTTAATATTGTTTCAATTTGAAGTGTATTAGCATTGGTTGCATTACTTGATTTGGAGTTGGAGCAGCTAGATGTTAAGACTACTTTCTTACATGGATATTTGGATGAGGAGATCTACATGGAACAACCTGAAGGGTTCGTTCAGAATCACAACAAGAAATTTGTTTGCAGGCTCAAGAAATCATTGTATGGTCTGAGGCAGCCGCCCAGACAATGGTACACGAAATTTGACTCTTTCATGATGAGCTAGAATTATACAAGGAGTGAGTATGATCATTGTGTTTACTTTAAGAAATTGAATAATGGCATATTCATTATCTTAGTATTGTATGTTGACAATATGTTTTTAGCAAGCAAAAGCATAACTGAGAACAATAGGTTAAAGGCTCAAATGGTTAGGACGTTTGATATGAAAGATCTAGGAGCAGGAAAGCAGATTTTGGGCATGGAGATATTCAGAGACAGAAGGAATTGTAAGCTTTGGTTGTCACAATAGAAGTATGTTGAGAAAATACTTTTGAGGTTTGGTATGAACAGTGTGAAACCATTTTTTGTACCTTTCGCTTCCCAATTTAAGATTTCTTCAAGTTTATGTCCTAGTACAAAAGAAGAAAATGAATATATGTTAGGAATATTGTATGCTAATGTAGTAGGAAGTTTAACGTATGCGATGGTTAGTATAAGACCAGGCATTTCACATGCAGTTGGGGTTGTCAGCAGATATATGGCAAATCCAGGTAAAGAGCACTGGGCAACAGTGAAATGGGTGCTTTGGTATTTGAGGGGCACAAGTGATTATTGTATCACCTATAACGATGATCGTGAGTTAGTCTGTGGATATGTTGATTCTGATTTTGCAGGTGATTTGGACAAAATGAGGACAACTTCAGGATATGTCTTTACTCTTGCAGGTGGAGCTATTAGTTGGATGTCAAAGCTACATAGCATTGTTTCTTTATCCACTACAGAATCAAAATACATTGATGCTTCACATGCTTGCAAAGATGTGGTTTGGTTAAAAGGTTTGTTTGGTGAGTTTGGAAGGATGCAGGACAAAGTAAAAATACTTTGTGATAGTCAAAGTGCTATTCACTTGGCCAAGAATCCATCCCACCACAATAAAACTAAACATATTCCTATTAAGTACCATTTTGTAAGACAGGTCATCGATGAAGGTGGAGTTTCTCTTGAAAAGGTTCATACGAAAGAGAACTGCGTAGACATGTTCACAAAACTAGTACTTTTAGAGAAGCTACGGTGGTGCTTGGCTTCTCTTGGCTTGCAGAAAAGGTGATGAACAAAATAAGGAGAAAGGTATCAGGTTAATTGTTGTCAAGGTGGAGACTGTTGGAATATGGTGACAACTAATTCCTCCACAATTGGATTTTAGATCCTATTATTGAGCACTGGTTGTAACTAATTAGAATAAGTTAGAATTTGGATATGACCGCATTCAATAATCAGTTTCTTGTGTAAAGTACTATAAAATCGTGTATGCCCATAAAGACTGAGACAATGAGAGATGAGAGTGTGAGCCTATTGTAACTCTCCATATTATGAACAATAAGATAAATCGATACCCTGCTTGGTGGACGTAACTCAAAATTGGGAGAACCATGTAAATCTCTAAGTTATATGTGTGATTTGTTTCTTTGTTATTTTCCGCTAAATATTGGTATGATGGCTACATTGTTAATAGTAGCATTAATCCGAATGGAGAAAAAGAGCTTTCACATTAGCCTCTTCTTTTTTTTTAAATTGGAAAAGTTAAAAGGCCAAATGTCTTTATAACAGTTGATTGCACTCACCTTTTGATCGAAGAACCAGATTACACCTGCACATAACACTACTTTTATTAGTTTTCCAAGGAATATATAAAACTTTGAGGTTGGCAGACCCACCTTTATTACCCAAACTTTTATTACCCATAAATACTTTGAGGTTCGCAGAGGGACTACAACTTTCAATATCTTCTTCTTCAGATTCTTCCCACTTTGAAGCCCATCGAGGCACCATTGTTACACTTCTTGCTTGAAACGAATTGTTGTTCTTTTTGTGTGTAGATGAAAACACTGGTGCCTCGCAAAATCCTGACGCAAGGGAAAAGGATCAATTCGCCACAACATTAGATGATGATATCATACATACAGTGTCTACATGTATGACCACCTTCCTCTTGGTCACAGGTTCAAAACGTTGGAAGAGGCGCTCATGCGGTCATTGTTGATAATGGACGACGAACTGAATACACACAATGATGTCGCCACCATGGCCATGGCTGTAAACAATCAATATTGAGTCGTGGTGTTAACAACGGTGGTGAGCATATCTCTTTGGTTACCTTTTCGGCTCAGATTTTCCTCCAAAAGATCATGAAAGCCAAGAAAACCCTAAAACTACTCAACTTCTTCCCAGCAATAACTCTATTATAAATCAAGAATTCCCATCATCAAGCACAACTAAAATCTCCAATAACTATAATCGGATTGTTGGCCAAAAAAATGTGAATTTCATTAGAGTAAGTGGGTTATTGCGTTCGTTTTATTTTCTCTCGAGTTTCAAGTCTCAAAAACTAGGGTTTGATGATATTTGTTCATAGTCTATACTTCTGTAACCAGGAACGACCTTCAACAAAAGTGCAGTATGGTATTGTTCGCAACCTCATTCTGGCATAGCGCTAGCCTATATGTAATTGAGTAATTCACGGTGGTGATGAGAAGAGGCAGTGAGGAGCAGAAAAGACTGCAGAGCATAGAAGGAAGAGAAATAAATGCAATAATGTTAGAGCAATGAATTATGGATATACGTGGATGTTTAAGATTTTTGAAATTTTGTTTTAAGAAAATATTTTTTTTAGCTTTGAAAAACAACAAAAAAAAAATTCATGTTTACTAAGGGAAATTAAGTCCCATCAAATGTTATCAATCAAAATGTTATCAATCAATGGAATTTTTTATTGATGAAAATCTTAAAATTCAAAAATATATTTTCATGATTTAAATAAATAATATTAATTAAAAAATTATACAAAATAGGAAAAAAAACTTTGTGAAAACTCTATAGACTCACCAAAACCCACCATTTAATCTACCAAAAAGCACCAAGTAATACTAGGTCAACGATAGTTGACTGCTAGGCAGTTTCTATAGTCCCTCACCAGAGGCAGGGATTAAAAAGGAATTGAAAAAATATTGGAGAAGGCCTTCACCAATGTGCATCATGAACGGAAATTTCAGCCAATATTGTATCCACAAATTGAAAATGAGTGTATGACTAAGCTACATGGCATCACCTTACCAAGTTCATAAGGTGAGGGTTGAGTTTTTCTTCATAGAAGTGATCATATAGAGTGTAACCATCCCAACAACAACAAAGAGAGGTATAATTTTATTTAACAATAAAAAAATAAAAAAATTAATAATAATATTAAAATGTCAAGTATAGATATAATGTTATTTAAAAATATTAATAATAATATTAATATTTCAAAGAAGTATAAGGAAAATTAGAGTATACGAAAGAATTTTAATGGGGGTAAATGCATGACCTTGATTGTAAAAAAATCGAAATGCTAAATCACTTAATTATAGATATTGATGTGTGAGGTCAATACATAATTCCACAATGCAAACTAGAATTCGTCTTTTAAGGGAATTGTTTAGTTGTTATGTATCTCCATTTTATGCATGATGGTAGTTATGACAGACAAACTTTGAACATGTAATGGAAATATTGTTTAAATCTCTCACCCCAACCAAAAAATTGGTTACAGATCATTTTTGGCGCTATTCTGTGCGTGAGTTGGAAGACCCAAGCTTCGATTTATCTAATACCAACAAAACCCACTAGACACCAGCCCTTTAGACATCGCCTACTTGTGCAGGTGAAGTCTCATTCGAGGTATCTATGGGGATTGCAAGAACCAAGCTTCTGCAATAGTAAGGGAATGGGAAACAAACATTCAGTTCATTCTTCCTCAGG
The DNA here is from genome assembly GCA_010110895.2 of Picea sitchensis. Taxonomy (NCBI): domain Eukaryota; kingdom Viridiplantae; phylum Streptophyta; class Pinopsida; order Pinales; family Pinaceae; genus Picea; species Picea sitchensis. Next base: position 35,341 of record SNQJ01S0116562.1, on the reverse strand, counting down.
ATGTGGTGCACATAACTCTGTTTTGTTATCTTATTAACTTACTCATGATTCAGATTCATATACTTATCATATTCCAGTTTACTGTATAGATTTGTTAATACTGTCATAGTCATGAATCATTTCACCATTTTTAACTATAATATGAAGCTACTCTACAATGCATGCAAATAGTATTCATAATCAAACACAAAAACATAGACAACACATGATTCTGCAACATATTGTTATCATTGTTTTATTCATCCTTCTCAACCCTCGACTGTTACATTCAATAAATATGGACTCAATATCAATCATACTATAACATAACCTAATTTACATACTCAAACTTCATCAGAATAATACCTAGCTAAACCAACTGATTGAACCCCTAATCTCCCACCCCATTACATATTTATATCTAAATCTAGGGATAAAAACCCTAACCCATTCATCCCAAAAATATCCCATTACAATGCATGGCCAACTCAATTAACTGGTTGTTCGACGCCTTTCTTTTGTTTTTCAGCCTTCATGTCATTTTTTTGTTGTTCTTCTATTTCTAGAATGTTGGGTTGTCATTATACTATTATGATTTATTTCCTTGATTTATTCTTTGAGTTGTGCAGTGTCATCATTTTTCACACTTTCCTCCTTTTGCACACTTTCCTGCTAGATGCACGTCAACTACACACTCTCTCTTTCCTCATTCTTCCATGCACTTTTCATATACTTAGGATTTCTCCTCAAATATTTGTCAAAACTGCAAAAACTGCTTTCAAGACTGCATGTCCAACATGCCCCCAACACTCACCTATGGCTCGTCCTGAGCCACTCAATCCCATTGCATTCTCTTCCATTATGAAATGAAGTTTTGAGAGGTCACCTTTGCGCCCTCTACCTCTTTGATGATTTCAGCCTCTGTCGTTATTATCTTCTCTACTCCTTGCACAATCAAGTTTGTAAGTTTGTTCTCTGCTTCCATCACTTCTTTCTTGACCTTGCCATGCATCGTAGTCAAATCTCCAATTACCCACACTTCCTCTTCTTGCAGTGGTACCAATATCTATTGTAGGATCTTTTGTTGATCCCTCAGTTTCTCCACTTCTATATGTGCTTGCAGTTGAGCCATAATGGTTGACATGGGCATTATTGGTGGTAGTGTAGCTTCCCTTTCTGTTGTCTGACGTGCCTTTTCTTGTGCCTCTCTTAGTTTGGTTTCTACAACCTTCATCTCTAAGTCTTCTATCAACTCTATCCACACCCGCGCTTTCTCCTCAGAAAGTTTCATGCATTCACCCTCAATATTCTTGATGTTGGCAATTGTTGTGGTTGTCGTTCTCGTTCTTCCTTTGTGCACCTCTGGTGGAGATCCTGGCATGCTCCTTAGCATTAAGTATTCTATCTATGATTGGAATCCCTTAATGACTTCACTGATCTCTACACTTTTTCCTCCATAGTCGCTTCGATTACTAGGGGAACTTCTAGAATTTATTTATACAACTTTTCGATTGTTGCTTGGGTCTTCTTCGCCATGTCCTTAGCCTCATCCTGTTCCTTTAATGTCATCTCAGATATCTCCTTAGCCTCACCTTTGTTATTCAAGTAATTGTTTACTCTACCTTCAAATTCCTTCTTTTGTTGCAGTGTTGTGTCATACTTCTCCTGTAATTGTGCTCATTCATCTCTTATTATTTCTAACTCCCTATGTTCTTCCTCTCCTCTGTTTCTGTTTTCTTGCACCATTCCTGCTTGCAAGTCTTGTAACTTTTGCATGGGCATCCTTGAGACGACTATCTTCAGATGGCCCAGCACATTTACTTGCTCATACAACTCGCCCACTGGAAACTCTAGCGCATCTATCTCAATTTGTAAGGTTCTTCTCCCTAGTGTGTTAGAGACCTAGCCTCCCTAACCCCTCACATAAGTAGAATAATATATTTTCCATGTAATAAAGGCCAATATTAATAAGGCCTAGTAATAAGGAAGAATAAGTGAAATGTAATAAAACCTAATAGAAGATTACACTTCTTGAAGATATTCCTCTAGAATGTTCTTTTGGTAGATAGATTTAGTATAAATATGGGTCGAGGGCATGAGAAGTTTTTGTGTTGAGAATTATTGTAACAGAGCGCTACTCTGCTAGAGGTTTCCCCCTTGAAGAGGCAAGTGAACATTGTTTCCTATCAATGAAGGTATTATTCTGGTGTTGTGGTTTCATCTATTGTGTTGTTCCATTGTTATTCTCTACAATATTTCTATTTTTGTCTATTATAATAGATCTTGTACCTTACATAGTGTCAGCTATGTCAGGGTCGGTTGGGCACTTTCTACTTATCTCCTTGGCCCTATTGACATTTTTTCGTTGGACCTATGGTCCTTCGTCGGTTTTACAACTTCAATAATCTGTTGAAGTACGTCCAACTGATCTTGTACTTTCTTCTTTTGTTCTTCTTGCTTTCTTGCTACTTCTTCCCATAACTCTTCCGTGGAATCCCGTATCGGGTAGCCAACTCTATCCATATTGTCATTGGTTAATACGTAAAATGGGGTTTGCCTCTACACCTTAGGTTTCTTGTGCGACCCTTATGTTTGATCTTCCCCCTTATACTTCCTTTTTGTTCCTTCTTTGGGGACCATCGATGTGCCAGGCAGATCGTCTGAACCATTCATCAGACCTTTTCCTTGGTCTTCACTCAACTCCTCATCACTCTTGTCTTGTTCACCCTCCTCTTCTGAGAGCGCTATTTTTTCTCGTGGACTCTTCCAATCTTCCTCCCAGTCATTAATTATCCAATTCACATCTTCCATTGTCAACCTGTAATTGGTGGGTAACCATTGCCTTACTGGATCCTTCTTAGCCTGCACATACATATGGTGCATTCCATCTCTAAATTGGGCAATATCCTTATATGTTGCTACTTCTTCTTCAGATGTGCATAGTATTTGCGCAACTGAATAATTGATCCTCTCTAAGTAGGTAAAAAATGTGATGTTGTTGTCAATTTGTCTTCTTTTAATTGGTGAATGCCATAAATTGGTATATATTGCCACCATAATGTTACTATCTAGATTGAGCATGAGTTGGGAATACCTGGGTTCTTTCCACCCGACCAACGCAATAAGAGTGATAAATCAAGCATAATGAAATTCAATGCCCTTCTCATGGGCTTCCATGCAATCCTACAAAACATTGTTCACCAAAAAGGTAGCCCAATTCATCTAAACTCCTGCTATACATTTCTTTGTTGTTGCAATGACGAAAGCTGGTACCTCATCTTTGTGACATTTCCACAACAGCTTGTAGGGAAATACCTGCGTCACAAACCTCACATTCTTATTGCTGATGTTTCTAACATCCAGACCCCTCTTGCCCCAAAATGTGTCAAATTTATCCTTCATTGATTTGGAAATGGCTCGCTCTCCCATCTTGAGGAACAACAACCCCGAGTCTTCTCCTTCTTTGGGAAATACTATAATATGTGCAATCAATGTAGTATCGATAGATACTAGGGGATCGAGCTAGAGTGTCCCCCCATGAACACAACTTAATAATACCTTCACACATGCATTCATCTATGTACTCTGCTTGAAATGTGGATTGACAAATAAGTTCAATATTCCTACCTTCTACAATCCCGATGCCCACTCCTGTGGCTCGACCAGGATTTCTCTCGTCCCTGGGACAATCCTCGTGCACAAATACCGATCCCTATCCAACTCGGGGAATTTCTGTGTATCTATGATATCATGGTCCATAAACTTGAGGTTGGAAATCTTCCCGAGCATATATTTGTCACTTATCACACCATCCGACACTAAGTACTTTACATTGAGTGGTATATTTATATGTGGTGCATTATCCACCCTTGGTGGTAAGTAGTCTCTGTGAAACTCTATTGGTGTTGTTGAAGTCGAAGCTCCAATGAACTCCTCGACCTCTGGTGATGTTACTTTTTTTTTCAATTGTTTTTTCGCTGCTGCGGATTGTCCTCCAACTCTCGACGGTGCCATTTGTTTCCTGTGACTAGTTCCTGGAATTATCTTTGCATATCTTGGCGGGTCATTGTAACTCGACTCTGATGGCTCGGCTTCGTTCTTCAATTCTCTCTGGTTTGCTATGTTTTCTCCCACTCGCATGTAACAATGGTTGAGACTTAACAATTTCCTACTATTTTTGTGCTTTCAAGCCAACTGTACCTGTCTCAACCTGCCTTAACTAACTTGTCCAATCCGCCACCATGGTTGATGAGTTGTTTTACTAAGTGCGCCTTTATGACTAAATCCATCAAGATATTTCTCCCTCGTAGTGCCAATCTGTCGATATTTTCGGTATCTTTTCTCATTTAAGACTTATACGACACTTTTATGACCTGCCACTCCCGCTTTGTAACCATCATTTATGTGCTTTAATAATTTTAATAGTCTTGTCATTTCCAAATTACGCACTGGATTATTGTTGTTTTATCTGTACACATCACATTGTTTCTCGTTTGTGTCTCATCTACTAGTTTGGTGCAGTGCTATGTTGATGTGTGATGATGATTCATTATGTGCACCTTCTTATGCCTTATTATTTGAACGCTCTTTTTATTTTCACTATATCTACTTTTTATTTATTTTTCCTTCTTTTTCTTGTATACTATGATACAACTACTATAATACATGTATTCTAGCGCAACCCAAATTACTGCGCAACCCATCGGCTGTCTCTATAGAGTTTCAATCGACTTCCATTCACCATTCCTTCCAATACTTCTCCAGTCAAAGTTTCCAACCGTGAAACACCCGTCTCTGTTATTTGATGAATCACATAAGGTCCTAACCAGTGCATTCAAAACTTCCCAGATGTTGCATATACTTTCTTTCATAAAGTAGTACCAGATCTCCAACTTGAAAATTCTTATGTTTGATGTGTCAATCATGTCAGGCCTTCTCTCTGGATTTATAAACATGATGATGGAATCCCGCGACAAATCGATCCTCCCTAATTTGTACTAACTATGCCAACCTCTCCTCTATTACGCTAGTATATGGTAGCTCTATGATTGTTGCAATGCGCAGGCTAGGTAGAATAAAATTCATAGGCATTATTGCTTATTGTCCATAGACCAAACTGAAAGGGGTCTATCCTGTCAACTTCTTTCTTATATTCCTATAAGCCCATAATACTGCAAGAACTCGTAAGTCCCAATCGTCTCACCGTACATTGAAAATATTTGTCAAGGCATTATTAAAATCTTACATGGTTCCATTGGCCTGAGAGTGATATGGGACACTATTTTGGTGATGAATCTGGAAATCTTTAGTCAATGCTACAATTGTTTTGTTTAGAAAGTGTGTCCCTTGATCACTAAGTAATATGTGCAGACATCCAAACCTTGTGACTATATTTTCGAACAAAAATTGTGCAACAATTTCTATAGTATAGTCTGTAATTGGGGTTGCTTCTGCCCATCTTGTCAAATACTTTGTTATAGTAATGATATACCTGGCCCCTAATATTATTGTTTGTGGGTTGATTATCCCCACAAAGTTGATGGCCCATTTCTCAAATGCTTGCAACATTACCTATGGATTCAAAGGTATTCCATTCCTCCTAGATGGATTTCCCACTCGTTGGCATACATCACATGACCAACAATATTCCTTCGCATCCTTGTGAAGTGTCGTCCACCAAATCCATGTGCCCAAAATCTTCCATGCAGTTTCTCACCTTGCGTAATGTCCTCCAACAATTCCATCATGCGCTTCTTCAAGTATTACCAGTCTTTCGTGCTCCAACACACAACGTCTCAATATTCCATTTGCACCCTTCTTGTATAAATTCCTTGCAATCAACTGATAATTTGTTGCTTTCACTACTAGTTGTTTCTTCTATTCTACAATCATCTCAGGTGGATCCATGCCTGTGTTGAGAAAATGTACGATGTACGAGAAATAATCATCCACCATCCTTATTGAAAATAACTACACATCTGGGAAGTTGTCATCTAAATTTCCTGCATATTTCCCTAAAAATATGCGTGATAGATGATTTGGTCCTACATTCAGCTTCCCTGGTTTCACTATGACTTCAAATTTGTATTCTTGAAATAATAAGAGCCACATGCATATTCTCCCCACCAACACTGGCTTGTTGAATAAGTATTTTAATGCAGAATGGTCTGTATACATCTTAAAGTGAGACCCCAATAGATAATGCCTGGATTTATGTAGTGCACATACCATCACCAATCCTTCCCATTCCATGGTTGTATAGTTCTTCTCTGCTATATAAAAATTCCTGCTTGCAAAATAAATTGGGTGATCTATGTCTCCTTCCCATGGATGGGATAGAACTGCATCTAATGCTATGGATGATGCATCCACGTGTACATGAAACTCTTTGTTCGAATCCAGAAAAATTAAAATCACCGTGATCACCAACATTTGTTTTAGAGTGTCCAACCCCCTCTGATGGTCTTTATTCCATTGAAACTTCACTTCCTTCTTTAGTAACTTCTCCATCGGTGTTGTGATCTGTGCATATCCCTTGATAAATTTCCTATAATAACCTGTATGACCCAACATCGCCCTCAAATTTCTAATTGATGTAGGTGTTTCTAACTCCAAAATGATTGCAATCTTAGCTGGGTCTACCAATAGTCCCTGTTTGAACACTACATGTCCTAAAACAATTCCAAACGGTGCGCAAAAAATGCACTTCTTTAAGTTCAATGAAATTTGACATTGCCTACACCGATCCAACATAATTCTAAGAACTTCTATATGATCCTTCAGTAGAATGTACACCATCTAATCATCCAAGTAGACTTCTAGGAACTTATGGATAAACTCCTTGAATGTTGCAACTACTACCCTGGAAAACACCGCAGGGGCATTCTTCAATCCAAAGGGAATAACCGTATACTGATAACTTCCCCATTCTGTCACAAAAGTGGACTTGTGTTGATCCTCATGTGTGATTCTTATCTAATGGTTCCTAGAGAATCCATCTGTAAAAGAGTAAGTTTCCTGAACTCCTATGTTCTCCAGTACCTCATCCATAAACGGTGTTGGAAATGGGTCATGTAGGAATGCGTCATTTAACTTCCTTGTATATACACAGATCTTGATTCCTCCTATATTCTTGACCTGCACCACCATCAGATTGATCCACTCAGACTATTCTATCGGTTCAATGATTCCTACATCCAACATCCTATCTATTTCATCTTTTACCTTATCCTTATACCTCGGATTTAGCATGTAAGGCCTCTGGTGCCATCTTTGAAAAATTCGTTGGAAATAGTTCTTGGTATTCTTGCAATAAGTCTACAATATTCTTGTTAGAAAAACAGGACCACGGAGCAATAAAATAAAACAAATGCGGAAATAAAACACAGAAGATACACAATACAAGAGAGACATAGATTTGCGTGGTTCACCCAGTGTGGGCTACGTCCACCAGAGAAATTGTCAGGTCCTTTCTTTATTATTATCCAGCAAAATGAAGGGATAC
>SNQJ01S0116562.1:0-27848 GCA_010110895.2 Picea sitchensis | reverse complement strand
ACCCCCCCTCTGCACTCCCCCGCGTGGAAGAGTGTACATACTTATGGGGTATAAACACGGATGAAAGTAAAAGACCTCTAAATCAGGAAGATAATCAGGCTCCACAACCAACAATTCTCAACTGTCTCCTCACTCCAGTAGTCCCCTATATATGTAAACTTGGGATTATCTGTTGTCCCAATGTTTACCTTCCGCATCTTTATCGGCTGTGTATATGCAACATATTCGAGCTCTGGACCTTCTAGGGCTCTTTCTCCTCCTGTCTCGGGCATATGTACATTCCTAGGATCCTATTCATCATATTATTCCTTGGCTACATTATAACACTCCAATAGCTTACAGACAATCATCTTTTCTCTGTGCTTGTTGCATGTTGGTATCACCACCATTGTCTCTTCTTCCAAGTATATCTTCATCTGAATCTTCTATAATGCTGCATCTATGGATGGAGATTCATGTTCAAATGTAAATGTAATTTTGAAGCTTTGTATTAGTTCTTCCCATCTCGCTTTCTCCTTGCACATTTCCAACTCCAAATACCAGTTCTTCATAATGGTTTCCAATGTGTGTGTAAATATGTGCGTCCACTTTGTCTCTAGTACCGAATCCCACAAAGCCCTACACTGTTCCACATGACCTGTTGGATCACTCTCCCCTTTATATTTATGCGCAATGTTTTCTCCCTCATTGCTAAACCTTATTAGCATTAGTTTGTTTCATTGTAGCTAGTCTTTTATTCCCTCTCTGTGTGCAACCCACCATATGGCTAGAGTCATTTTTAGTACCACATCCAGTGCTAACATCCTTTATTGTTTGGGTACCTGCAACTCAAATGTTTTTACAAATGTACTTATATAAGTTAATCCATCATACATGGGTGGGTTACATAGCTCTTTTCCAATTCAACACAAGGATCGATTAATGCGTGCACATTGTCTAGTTGACACTTCATCCATTCTATATTGCTAATGCTCTAGACCTTCTTCAGAATCTGACACACATGAACTGATAACTCTCCAACTCAATGCACCATCTGCTGTCAGGTTGAGATAATCCTCCATCTACGCAGTCATGTTATATAAATTGTCAATTTCACTCCCTCTTGTTGGTTCTATGTATCTCTATCCTTATGATGGGTCTAATGATGTCGTAACTTTTAAATCTCCAACCTCAAATATCATCTCCCTCCTCTTCAATTTGATGATTTCTTGGTTATCAAAATTTAATTCCAATCCCATTAATGCTAGATATGGTTGAATGTATCCACAATCTCAATAACTTTAAAGTATGCCATGTTGTGCACCCCTTCTATGTTCAAAAGTACTCCTATCAACCGACCAATCATAACTATCTTATGCTAATTTTCTAGTCTGAGATGAATAGTAGACCATACCAATTGGGTTTTCCCATCAAATCCCATGTCTTCTTAGGTAACACGTTCACGTCAGAACCTAAGTCTAAAATAATATTATCCACATCATACTCTCCAATCTACGCACTAAATCTGAATTATTTATTGGTTCACTTCCTACACAATACCTGATTTACCATCCTTTGTGCGACATGATTTTCCCTTCCTCTTGTGAAATGATCAATCATATCATATAATGTACTCAGTGCAACCTCATATTTGATTAGATCTACACAATTTCTCAATAATTTTGTTAGCGTACTTATCTTCCTTGTTGGATTCTCTGGCATTGCGCGATCTTGTTCATGAGGTGTCATTGATGTTGATGCTCCCCCATCTATTCCGAGTACTTATTTCCTTTCCCTATGATATGTATCCTTTTCTTGTTCAGGATCAAAGGTTGGTATGGGACCTGCTGAATTTCTTACCTATTGTTCTGTTTTCTTTCCTTCATCTATCCTATCAGTCCCTGTTCTATCTCGTCCATGCGTAACAATGACTACTCTGGGTCCTTAATTATGTGTTTCGCCTAATATTATTTGCACATTCAAATTCAGATTCGGGTTTTGGTTTCCTCTAGCCTTCCACTTCACAACTAGTTGGGGACAATCTTTTGTCAAATGATCTAGTGCTTTGCAATATGTGCACATCATACATGGATTTTGGTAGTCATGGGACAAGTGTCCATGTTGATTACAATTATAACATATAATCGATCTTCTTCCTCCTATTCCAAAATTCCCTCTACCACGACCTCGACCAAAGTTTCCTCTATTATTTTGATTGAAACCTCTTTGATTTTTGTATTGCGGACCCCCCACTTATGCTGACACATTTTCTTCCTGGATATTGTACATATCATATGTGTGCTCCCTCATCAAGTTGAACACGTGACAATAATTCTCCTTGTGTCCTAAAAAAATTCAAAAAATGTAAAACAAGTTATTTGGTGTACTCTGGAACTTCTGTAGTAGTGGACACTTCGTTGGGTGATGGCCCCATTTCTTACATATCTTGCAGTATCCTCCTCCCAGTAATGGATTCAGTGCTACCATCGCAAAATATTGCGTTAATGTTGGGCATTCATCCTTGTGATGGCCTTCAATCCTACATTTTTTACACTAGACTTTCTCACGTTTCTCCTTTCCCTTTGTTAGTTCTACCAATTGAATTGTCAATGCATCCAACTGCATCTAAACTAGCGTCATTCTACAATTGTCTCCCATCGGAGATGAATCTAGTTTCATTGCAATCCCTAGTGCCTCGGGATGGGACACAACCTTCTGTTGGATCAATGGCCTACGAATGTGTGGTAGAAGCCCTGCAATAAACCATTCTTGGTGTTGTTGATATAGGATCTGGAAAGTTAATCTACCCATAACATCCTCAAATCTCTAGTCGTAATCCCATATCGAATCTATTTGTACTTGTTTTATCTCCTTCAATTATGTGATGTACTGTGACTCCGACTTTGGTTTCTTGAATCCTTTAGGAGTGATTGCTTAATCTATGCCAACATCCTGCCTTGTCCTATAGGTGTGGTGCGTTGTAACTTCATATACCATACCAACACACGAACCCCTAAATGTTGTTTCTAGCTGCACAATCTTCACAACTTCATCTTGTACGTTCTTTGTGACCCAAACCATCTTGCACATGAGCAAGTGTTGTTTGTGGTCCTCTGACCCAATTCCTTGGAACTTTGGAAACCTAAGAGTATTATCCACCCCAACCATGTTGTTCGATGTAGTACCTCCTCTTGGTGATGTTATCTGACTCTAATTATGACTCTGCGAACTACTTCCACTATTTTGACTGCTACTACCCGATCCACCTTGGCTAACTACAATTTCCTTTTAACAAATTCTCAAACGTTACTTATGATTGTGGTGATGCACATGAAGTTGAGTATTCAACACAAGATCATGTTTGAGTAGGAATTGTTGGCTCTTCTATTATAAGAATGGACTGGAACTCCTCTTCTTCTCCCCCTAGGTATGGTACCTCCATGATTCAGGCTAGTGCCCAAGGTTATCTCGCCTCTGGCTCATTGCACGAATCTCTTCTCTCAACCTCATTTATTTTCCTCTTATACCTCCTCCCTCTGTGCAACTATCCAAACTTGTATCCTTCCTTTGGTATATCTTCTTCTTGCATCCTCAGTCCCTCCCAGGACCTGACCTCTTTCATTTCTTCCATCCTTCCCTCAAACGATCCTCCTGTCACCCCCCAGTTCCCCTATGTGTGTGAACCCCTTAGTAGTCAGATTGCATCACCATCATGTTCTTTTCACAAAATAGAATATTTATCCACATATTTAATGATTTCAAGAACCTCCCGTGTGGACCTATGAAAAATTCCCTTTTTGCCACACTGTATGATAGAATACAATCTATTGTAGACTCTGTAACATAACCACTTAGTACGCTATCCAACCAAAAATAAACTTCTCAAGTAGTTGGGTTACTTACAGAATTCAACTGTCTTATCAATTCAGGATTCCAATTCCTTGGCGCTACAACGTTGAACCTTCAAGTTTTCTCCACAAATCTTTCTAGCCACTTTGTCAGAATAACCGGAAATTCACCAAAGAAAATTTCATGCAGATCTTTGAACACATACTTTTGCAGCCATTGCTTGTCACTCATTTGAGGGTTTATGTTCTCTTGTCATGTGAATTCTTGTTCCTTACTTTCCAACCATTCTAAGATCTCCTTCTTAGTTTGCCTCCAAAACATCCCCTTAATTGCAAAGTCCTGGTCCCAACAACAACACCATTTGTTGGCTCTATTCTATGCACGAGTTGTAAGACCCAAGGTTCGGTTTATCTAATACCAACAAAACCCACTAGACATCGACCCTTTTGGCATCGCTTGATTGTGCAGGTGAAGTTTCACCCAAGGTATCTATGGGGACTACAAGAACTAGGTTTATGCAGTAGTAAGGGAATGGGAGACACAAATTCAAATAATTCTTCCTTAGGATGTAGTGCACATAACTCTGTTTTGATCTATTATTAACTTACTCATGATTCATATTCTAGTTTACTATATAGATTTTTTATTTTCACAGTCATGAATCATTGCACCAAAAATAACTATCACATGAAGCTATTGTACGTTGCATGCAAATAGTATTCATAATCAAACACAAAAACATAGACAACACATGATTATGTAGCATATATTTATCATTCTTTTATTCATCCTTCTCAACCCTCGGCTGTTACATTCAATAAATATGGACTTGTTATCAATCAAACCGTAACATAACCTAATCTATCATACTCAAACTTCATCATAATAATACCTATCTGAACCAACTTATTGAACCCCTAATCTCCCAACCCATTACATATTTATAACAAAATCTAGGGATAAAAACCCTAATCCATTCATCCCAAAAATATCCCATTACAATGCATGGCTAGCTCAGTTAACTGGTTGTTCGACGCCTTTCTTCTGCTTTTCAGAATTCATGTTGTTTTTTTGTTGTTCTTCTATTTATGGAATGTCGGGTTGTCATTCTCCTGTTATGATTTATTTCCTTGCTTTATTCTTCGATATGCGTGATGTATTCCTTTTGCGCACTTTCCTGCTAGAAGCACTTCAATTGCATGCTCTCTCGCTTTCCTTATTCTTCTGTGCACTTTTCATATAATTAGGAGTTTTCCTAAAAACTTTATCAAAACTGCAAAAATTGCTTTCAAGACTATCTGTCCAACAATATTCAACATCCATCATACTAAATACTTACAACATATTTTGTATGGACCTTTGTATGGAATCTCAAGATAATAGGGGCTATCAAAGTAAATATAGATATGCATCCCTTGTTATCTTTGACATCCTTGTCAACCTTTTTCAAGGACCATGGAAATTACGAGACATGCATTGATTGCCATAGTGTCCATATTTATTTCCCTATTTTATATGTGTGGAGGCATGCAAATGTCATGTTTTCATTCCACGGGGTTGAATAATACAATCAATGGTCAATAAAACACAAATACATACTTGTAAAAATCAAAATCCCTTAAAACACAAATACATACTTGTAAAACTCAAAATCCCACACAAATACATACTTGTAAAAATCAAAATCCCTTAAAACACAAATACATACTTGTAAAACTCAAAATCCCTTGAGCTCTTTTTAAAAGATGTTGACTAATACCAAGGAGGTAACTATATCACTAACTTCACTAATAACACTGAGTTATTATAATCAGTGCAATAAATTTTGCTAAGAATAAGTTAACAATTCGTGTTGCTTCATGTTAATAGCCATCATTATGCACAATACAAAAATTAAGTAAATGTTGCTTCAATGCTACAAACTATCATAACTTCCCATTTTCTTTTTAGTTTCTCTTATGCTTTGCATTGGACTAGCAACAGGTTGGTCAATCATGTAGTGAGGAGACCTCATTAAAAGAAAAAAACTTAGACCTTAAATTAATAATGATAGACCGAGAAAAATATAGGGAAAACATAACTTTTAGAACAAAATTAAATTCAAAGCTTGGCACCTATGTTGTGACGAAGAGATTCCCATTCTTTTTTTTTGAGAAGCCCTATAGATTTTTCACACTAATGAAATAACCTAATATTAAAGATATATTCCTCTTGGCGAACAAAAAATCTAAGTTTTGATGATTTAATTGGATGAATGTTCCTATTGGCGATGCAATTCATAGCTTCCAAACACACTAGGGAATGTTAAGTAAACATTTACAACAATAACAAGAAGGGCCATGACACAAAGTAACTCATGCATGTATGGATGGAAATAGGTGCTTAATTGTTGTTAACCAATAAAAAATTAATGGTGAATATGGTTATATGAATGGATGACATAGATGAATTTCATTGTTGTTTGCTCAAGGTTTTCCATAAAATAAAACAAATGCCTACAACATAATAAATATGGTGGTAATAAAAAAACCACCTACTAAGTTACTTGGCTTGGAAAGGATCCAAAAAGATTAAATATTTCTAATACATGCTTTATAAATCTGTACGCTAAATGTTTTACGAAATTATGATTTTTTTTTGAGAAATTTGCTCAAAATTCGGCGTGAAATTGTTAGATTCGTAGATTTGAGTGATTATTTCTATATAATCTGAGTACTCCAAAAATTTTTCAGCATGTTGAATCCATTTCTGCTTTCATAAATAAATTTTAAACAACAAAAAATAATATTTCATGTAAATTTATGTCAACAAATTCAAAAAACCATTTCATAAAATAGCTAGACAACACCCCTTATAAATAATGACTTTAAATACAACCACTACCATCATAAAAACATTGAGTACATCAACAAATAACAACAACAAATAACAACATTGAATACATCAACAAATACAATTACTAGACATTATTACAACATATATAAAGTTTAGAGACTCTTAAGTTTTATGTCGTGTCTTTTGGTACAACATTTAGTTAAATGAAAAAAATTGTATTGTTTTGCAAATCTCTTGTATAATATATACAAGGTCATGATAAGAATATTACCATTATAAAGTTTGTTTTGGGATGATTATAAAAATATATAATATGATCATTTTATTATATATATGAAAGTTAGTGTTCTTTAAGTTATTATTTATGATACCATAAAATATGGAAATTTAAGAGTTAGGATAATTAAGAGTCACGTCTTTTGGATTTTGGGATGATTATTATTTATGATTAAGAGTTAGGATAATTAAGACTCACGTCTTTTGGATTTTGGGATGATTATTATTTATGATACCTTAAATATGGAAATTTAAGAGTTAGGATAATTAAGAGTCACGTCTTTTGGATTTTGGGATGTTCTATCAGTTTATATTTCCTTTTCCAATGTATATTTTGGTTAATTTTCATTTTTTTTCTTAATAAATGGTGAACATTCTAAGTCTTCATAAATTACAAAGTGTAATTTGTATATTTTTAAGAAAGAATTTTGTTATAGAAGTTTGGATGTATGGATTTTTGTTGGAATACATATATATTTCTAAACTTTAGACTTTAAATATATTTCATTCACGTTTAAATAAAAACAACGCGCGTTTGATTCTCACCGTTGATGAAGTCTTCCATCCAATTAAACGATCATAATCTCTTAAAAGTTATGGATCCACCTACTCTTTAAAGAGTTAAATCACTAAAGAATACTTTGGAGTTTCGAGTTTCAGAGTTTCATACTTCACGCGTTTTAACATGTCTCACCTTCGAAGTCTCGATACGCGAAAAGTGTTCGATCCTAGTCGCCATATACACATATACCTCCCTAAGCTCTAACACATCACAACGGGAAGCGACCCTTCGAGAAAATGACAGAAGATCTAACTAGTAAATCTATGAAACGCAAAGTCCCGAAATATTAAACCTTGGTTAAATAAAATAATCTCAATTAAGGGTAATTAATAGCTTCGCACACTCGAAGTTCGGGTATTCACCATCCATCGCATTCTAAATTCACGAAACCTGAACTCTCGAAATGTCTTAAGAATTAAAAATAGTTAATTAAAGATTAAAGACAATTAACAAGTAATTAATCCTTTTGTGGTTTCGAGCATTGGGAATTATATATCAAGTTGTTATCAAATACCCCGAGGCCCGAAGGTCCGAAAAGAGTTAATGTTAAACATGATTAATTAACAGGTTAAACGTCATTTATCTCATGTTAAGTTTTCGTTGAATCATCGTTTGGATAAATTTAAATTTGCATCTATGCTTTTCCTGATCACAAACCACCAGCCATTAATGGCATTAATAGCTGATCTAGGGAAAATGATTTCAAACAAGATCCCGGATCATCACCCAAATCTTTTCATTAAGGGAAGTAAACACATTGTCAGTGAAGGTACACGTAAATTGATGCACTTAAGGTGAAGAATATATTTCATTCTGAATTCCATTCGTGTTTTTCACAAAGAAAGCTTAGCGAGATAATAAGTTATGTGCACTTTTTGTGATAGATAACACAATGCTGAGTTTACTACTATCATGGCTCTGAAAAAAATGGTTGAAGGGATGGGTGAGAGCTCGAGCCAAAACACAGATGTCCTCTTAGACACATTGTCGAGAGTTGTTGAGACCATACAAACCTGGACGCAATTATGCGATATCCTACAATATGAATTGGACAACTGTCCAGAAGAGTCAAATAATGAGGGGATCGAAACTTAGGCAACAAAGCTCAAATATGTAGCTCAATCAGAGATGCATAAGATAGCCATGCAGTCAAGGCTCATGCCATATAACAACATGATAGGTTGGGCCCTGGAGAACATTAACGTCACAACCATGACCATCTACAATTAACAGAAAGTTGTTGTTGGATATTTTTGCCCAGAACATATACAGGTGATGTACAAATTTTCCCCAGCATTCAAACACAGTTATAATACTGCTTTCTTAAAGGAGTTTGATAAATAAGAGTGCCCAGAAAGTGTAAAGAATTACCATGACTTGATCAAATATTGGTGAGCACGCCCTAAGAAATCCAGAGCAGACACCCATGGCATATATGCCACTGGATCATTAGACTCTGATATGATGTATGTGGCCATGATGCTCTGTAGAATTTTCGAGAGGGAAAAATCTTCCCACTTCTTGTTATCATGGGTACCGATAATGCACGAAGTTGCAGAGGGTTTTCCATTCAATTGGGCCAAGATATTATCAAACAATTTGTCCAAAGAAATCATCGAATATCAGACGTTGAAAGCCAAAGGACGACCTGCCCCATTTTACATGTTGGCATACCTTATGGATGTCATTTGTTTTATGACACCTTTTCCTTTGATGGGCTGGAGCTAGACTCTGACTAGTGTCGGACCAATACATATTTATCATTCGAAGCTACGAGAAGATAAAGAGAAATATTTCTTCTATGAAATATGCAATTATGTGGTGGTGTCGATGCATGTTGCTATATATGGGTGCCCACCTCCCAGAATCTCTAACAAAATAGTGACCAACTTGGAGAAGATAGTGGATTGGTATATTGAAGAGCATTTTTCTTATATCAGGGTTTTGGGTTGTTCGGTTCCTCCACATGCCTTGCCAAAGTTTCTACCAGACTTATTGGTGTGACGTGAAGTAGCGCATCAGACTATGCTTGGGGGAATCAACAAGGAACTGCAGGTAGTGCAAAAAAAGGCATGGCCCACTTTTCCCTTGCATATTGGCATGTTTTCGCTGTTAGATTATGACCATTCGAAAGTAGAGGCCGCATCTCTGGAGGAAATCAAACTTGTCAATATATAATTCAAGAAACATGATCCTCGGAAGATCATGGGAGATCACATGGCCCTTTATAATTTGAAAAGATACGAGCATGAATATTCTCCCCAGGATGATATATTCCGAGGAGCAATATCCTATCGAGAAGTTTTGAGTCGATTCCAAACTCTGGCTCCAGATAAGTTGGTTGAATTCTATAATTTCCAAAGGCACTGAAGAAATGGCCTTCCTAAAGTCTTGCAGGGATAAACCCCAACACCTCCAGTTGCACAGAAAATTGAGGTCCGGAGTTTAGAAACAAGGAGCTCCAGTGGACAGGATGCTCAAAGAAATTTGGAGGAGACTGAGGTTTTGACTCAGAAAGGAGACACAAAATTGTCAAATCCACCAAGTGATCAAGCTAAAGCTCAGAGTGAGACCTTGATAAAAAAGGGAGAAGAAAATCCACTGTCCACACCAGGAAAATCAGTTACCGACACAACCGGGAAACAACCATCCACCGAGATAGAAAACCCTATCCAATCTATCACACCCTTATAGTTCAGTCGGGGGAACCCAAGTGACGAAGTAGTATTCATAGAATATATTACACCTATTTCAGTTGAAGAGATGCCCCCTTATGACATCTTCTTCAACAAGAAAGGAGGGTTGTGGTAAAAAGAGAAATGCACCAAAAAGAGGGTGCGATTGTCAAGATACATAGGGTGCTATTTGATGGATAGGCCTTAGAAGAGGAAGACTTCGTTACAGAGGTGGCAAGCTCATTGGGAGATTTTGCAACAACAAACCAGTATTCAGTTGGGAACCTAAAAGAACAATTGAAGCAGAAAGATCTGCTGGTGAGCCAATTACAAAATCAAGTCAAGACTGTGGAACAAAATGTCAGGAGTGAGATGAATAAGAGTTTTGAGTAGATTAGAGCATGTGACAGACAAGAAATTCAACAATTCAAATTCAGTCTCGACGAAATGCATAAAAACACACAGGCAAGTAGAGAATGGGTCAATCAGTAGGGAGATTTGGTAAAACCACTACAAGCCAAAACAAACCTAACTGAAAACATGGCTGTAGATATGGCAGTTTTCCAATCTTAGGCACTGGAGGTGTGCAAAAAACTAGAATCAGCACAACAAAGCCTTTTTAATAAGGTGGAAGTTGTCCAAAACCATTTTAGTGGTAGACCAATCCTTGAATAACATTTTCTTAAAGGAGAGAGAGGCCATCGATGCTCGAGCTACTTTCTAGGAGGAAATTGTGTCATCAACAAGAGAAGAAGTAGCCATGGTCTCTAGATTGTCTTTTTCAGAGCAAACTAGAGGCGATATAATACTGAAGACCTGGGAGGCTAACATAGCTTAAAGTAAAAGATTAGCTAATGAAGTGAAGAAATCTTGTTAAGAAGCATTTCATTCACTCGAAAAAGAGTCATTAGGCCTCGAAAAAGATAATATCTCTGAGGTCCTGGGGCGAGTTGACATAGCAAAAAATCAACTTAATTTCAGGACAAACATGGAAGAGGCTCGGGATGAAATCTTGCAGTTGAAACAAATTGATATTACCCAGATTCATAAATGGATAGTCAGCCCTAGTTTGCAACTACAGTATACATATTCATAAGACAGGAGAATGGAAGATAGGATGCCTTACTTAGAAAATAAGTTGTATACTTTTGAGGCGAATGACACAATTGAGCCCTCCAAATTGGTGGTGCAGTTCGTAGGCAAATGTGTGCAAAGTGTCGAGCAGGGGAAAGCCAACACGTCTGAGAACAAATGAAACAACGTGGGCATATCATGTACTCAGATCATGATTAGAGACCAGATGTTTCTGAGCTAGAGAACAAGAAGAAGAAACGTCTCTGCCAACGTGGCGAAGAGACAGGGGAGATGCAAGTGAAGCGTTTCAAATTTCACATATTGTAATATTTACTGTTCTAGAAATAAGGAGAATTCCAACTGCTTAGGGTTGAGAACATTTTTTGTATAAATACATATTTCAAAGACTTAACACAGGCTTCTTCTTGTCGTATTGTAACTAAGAAAACTCATCCTTTTGTGAGTATAATACAAGTGTAGACAGGGATTCCAAATTTTGTGCAGTTTGACTTATGTGCTTCTTTTGCATTCCTTATCTCTAGTTTTCTTTATGTTACTCCTTGGTAAGTGAGTAGTTACAATTTAGTATAACATCTACTGTAATCACGTTTGATCAGTTATTCGATAAGCAAGCAATTTTTCCTTTGTATTCGCTATTAGTAAATACAAGACCTGCAAGCTACTTGGATCATTGTATCTTGTATCCTTTCAAGAGTGCATTCTATATTTTATTCTACTGTGAACAAGGTAAGATTTATTTATCATTGATGTCTCATTTTGTTTAAAAGTTTTTAAATTTTCTCTCGCATCACTTGATTTTATTACTTGAATCAGACGACGAGACACGAACTCTGTCCTGTTCAGTTATTGATTTCATTTAAGGGTTAATTCTTATATAATTAACGAAAGAAAAAACACCTTTTAAAACATTCCTTAATTTCCTGATGCCTTGACGTTACTCTTTGAGCCTTAAGTGTAATCTCAGGAACACCATATTTTTGGCGTCGTTGTCAGGGACGGAGAAACGAAGTTATTTTTCCCTGGGAGAACGACATGGTAAGTTTCTCTCTTTGATAGTGAATAAAGATTGAATATATTTATAAGGATAAATTTTATATTTCACTTGGCGACTCCAATATAGATAAACTTGCATTCGGTAGAAAAAATACCAGGAAGAACCCAGACGATCAACATAATATGCTTATATCCGATCCTGAAAAGATATTAAAACCAAGGGGATACCTCAAGCAGACTGTTTCATCCACAAGTAAGGTTTACCAACCCAAAAATGTGCAAACTAATGCTAAGGTTCCACTTGAACAATCAATCTCGCTAGAAGGTTATACACAAATCCACTTCAGAGATACATAAATTGAGAAGCTTACACCTGAAACCTTAAACCCTGAGTTGGTTCTATGCAAGATTAAAGCCGAGATCAATTCGACTTCCCCCTTGACTAGTAAAGGTAAAATATCCCTTTCGATACCCACTTTTATTGATATCCGCTGGTCCCAAAAGTAAAGGTTTTAGCTCCCGAAAACTCTGAGGACTATATCTCTTACCCTGATTTAACTTCGGTTGGTTCTCCTATTTATATACCTGTAAATCCGAAGAACCCAGTCTCATTTCCCTTTTCCCCCCTTTTCATATTTTCTGTCTCCTAATGGTTAGTTTCCAAAACCTCCTTCACTTCATCCTAAGGGATTAGAAAGGTCCCTAGAAGTTCATGAAAACCCTCTCTTTAACTCCCGAAGTTCATCCCATTGACATCAAATGGCTGTTGTGGGAAGAGGTGGTACCAGAGGTGGTGCTGGAGGAGGAGGTGACACCAAAGGTAGTGGTGGAGGAGGAAGCGGTCAAGGACCACCACCTCCACCCCCTAGTAATTTTTCCAAAGTGGCGACCAGATATGATCCTTTAGTCCTTCCCCTTGTCCTTCATCATTTACCAGAAAATTATATGAAGAACTTACCGAAATTCACGAGAGAAGGAGATTTAACTGCCACATAGCACACCAACTTTTTTGACCAATTTGTTGATATCCTCAGCATTGAGCATGAGGATGCTTATTCAATACTTCTAGTACAAACTTTTGAAGGTCAGGTAAGACTCTGGTTTCAAGGGCTTCAGGTAGATTCTATAGCATCTTATGATGCGCTAGAAAACGCCTTTTTAAGGTAGTGGGGAGAGAAGAAATATCATTTGTATTATATGACGAAGTTTGGAGCTCCGAGGAAAAAGAATTTCGAGTCAGTCCAAGAATTCACCTAGAAGTTTAATAAACTCTATCATAAAATACCAACAGAGGTCAAAAAAATGAATCGAGCATGATGGAATCAGGTAATATGACGCCATAAAAATTGAATCGAGCATGATGGAATCAGGTAAACTAAAGGTGAAGGTCAAAATGGGTACCAAAGAAACCAAACGCTTTAGGGAACAAACTGGAACTTCCAGATCTGTGAAGTCTGCGGAGGACAAAATGGATGACATGGCTAAAATAATTAAAGAATTATCAAACAAAATCTCTAGAATGGAATTAGACCAGGCTAAACTTGATCCTTTTTCTAGGAGATATTTCAAAAGGAATCTCAATCCCCCGATCCAGTAGAGACTAGTAAAAAATGAAGATCAGAAAATCGAAGTTCCTTTTAAAACAAAAAACTTTATGCAAAGTGGTGATGTACAAGACTTTGAGGGGTTAGATGAAGATATTGACAACCTCAGTGATAACAATCAAGAACCTCACCTGACCAGACAAGATTATGAAAGGTCTTTAGATCAAGAAACACTATTTGGAAATGAGGCAAGTATAAATAAAATGGGAGAATCTGATTATCAAGGAATCGTCGACTCTATAATGGCTGAGCTTCAACAAAAATATAATTTAAGGCCTAGAGATAAAAATTCTACTACTGCTCCACCAAGGAAGATCTTATCGA
This sequence comes from Picea sitchensis, assembly GCA_010110895.2. NCBI lineage: Eukaryota > Viridiplantae > Streptophyta > Pinopsida > Pinales > Pinaceae > Picea > Picea sitchensis. The sequence continues at coordinate 13,656 of SNQJ01S0116562.1, read as the reverse complement.
GAAACAAAACAAATGAGGCATCTCAAACATCCACTGAAACGCAAGCTGCCAAGACAAAGACAGTTGAAACACAAGTTGCCAAGACAAAGACAGTTGAAACACAAGATACCAAGACAAAAACAACTGAAAGACAAGTTGCCAAAACAAAGACAGCTGAAACCAAAGAAACGCAAACCAATAAACAAGAAAAAAGAGAAACAAATATCCCCACCAGAGAGGCCGAAAAGACAATTGGAAGTTTCAATCTGGAAAATGAAATTAATAAAATCAAAATTCTTGTGCCCTTGGTTGAATTAGCAATAAATCTGATGTATATAAAACAAATTGCAAAAATGATAAATTTCTCAGATATTGAAAATCAAGTAGATACTATTAATTTAGAAGATGATAGACCTACTATAATGTTTGGTCCACATATCGAAAATTCTAAAGATCCTGTTGATCCTTTTTATATTACACTGATTGTGCATGATCACCTACTCCATAACTGTATGTTGGATTCTGGAGCCTCCCATAACTTAATGCCCAAAGTTATTATGGAAAAAATGGGCCTCGGGGTTACCAGACCATACCGAGATCTGCATTCTTTTGATTCAAGAAAGGTTAAATGTCTTGGTATGATAAAAGATTTGGTGGTTAATCTTGCACAGATCCCTCTGAAGAGTATTCTCATGGATGTAGTCATTGTTGATGTTCCTGCAAAATATGGCCTGTTTTTATCCAGGTCTTGGGGTGCCAAACTTGGAGGATCACTTCAATTAGACATGACGTATTCTACAATCCTGATCTTCGGTGGAAAGTTCACTCGTCTATATAGAGAGACAAGATTGGCATATACCGTAAGTGACCTACAGAACCTAAATAATTATCTGGTTTATGTCGCAGATCAATATTTAGGAAACTGTATATTATCCATTGATGATGGTTTTGATGAATGTATAGAATAAAATAGTACAGAAGAAAATAATTCAGAAAAAGAAAACAAAAAAATCGAAAAAACAAACAAAAATGTAAATAGCATAGGGGTCTGGAAAATATATTTTGACAGTGCATCGTCCTAGGAAGGAGCCAGAGCTGGAGTGATTTGTGTGGCACTTGGAGATGAATTCATAATTCGTTTCTCATATAGGTTACAGTGGGACATTGACTATACCAATAACATATGCGAATATGAAGCTCTGATATTAGGATTGGAGGCTGCTCGGAAGTTGAAAATTGAAAATCTAATAGTTTACGACGATGCAGAATTAATTGTAAAACATATAAGGCAACATTATCAATACAAGCATCCAAGGCTAAGGTTGTACATGAACTGTTCCTGGGATTTGATCGAAAACTTTTTCTCATCGTTCAATATTCATCATATTCCCATGGCAGAAAATCAACAAGCTGACTCCCTAGCAAAAGCGACTACTACTTTTATGCCACCTATAGTCTTGAAGCTAAAATACCACATAGAAATGAGGCACATGCCTTCAATACCAAATAATGTCCAACACTGGCAGTTTTTTGAAGATGATGAACAGATCAAGCAGTTTATAGAAATGGTGGATGAATTTTCCGAAACACACATCAACTAGGAAATCAAAATGACCTTACTTGGATCATGCAAGAAGACGAAGATCCTTAGAAGTTCCAAGATAAGATCGCTAGCCACCGCATGTAGGTGTTAAAAAACAATAAAATTCCTAAGGGTCTAATTCCGTTAGAGAAAATATTTGATAAGGACGATATACCTCTGAAGTCTACCTTGCAACCTCAGCCCGAAGAGGTTGAATATTGTGACATAGGCACTAAGGAAAACCCCAAACTGGTCAAAATTTATAAATACTTTCCACTCGAAATGAAAAGTAAATATGTTGAATTACTCAAACAATAAAAAGATGTCCTCACCTGGTCTTATGACGAAATGAAAACTTATGATACCACTGTTATCAAGCATAAAATCCCTTTGAAACCGGGCATCAAACCTTTCAGGAAAAAGCTCAGACAGATAAACCTGATACTCCTGCCTGTAATAGAAAGAGAGGTAAAAAATCTCCTGGATGCAAAAATGATTGTTCCACTCAGATATTCTGAGCGGGTAGCTAATTTAGTTTCAGTTAGAAAAAAGAATGACGAAATCAGACTCTACGTATATTTCAGGAACCTAAACAAATCATCTCTTAAAGACAATTATCCACTCCCTAAAATGGACCATGTTCTGGAAAACGTGGTCGGGGCTAATAGAATGTCTATGATTGATGGCTTCTCAGGTTACAATCAAATTGTGTTCCATGAAGATGACAAAGAGAAAACCACGTTTACCACTCCATTTGGTACTTTCATGTATGACAAAATGTCATTTGGTCTGATAAACGAAGGGGCCACTTTTCAACGAGCAATGGACATAACCTTTGTTGGTGAAATATATAAGTTTGTCGTTATCTATATTGATGATTTAACTATTTTTTCTAACTATGATGCAGAGCACTTGGTACACCTCAAACAAACGTTCGAGAAATGCCAGAAATTTGGTTTGTCCCTAAATCCCAAGAAATCTCATTTTGCAATGCAGGAAGGTAAACTCTTGGGTCATATAGTATCTAAGGAAGGAATCAAAATTGATCCAAAAAGGGTCGAAGCCATAGATAGAATAAATATTCCTAGAAACAGAAAGGGAATTCAATGCTTTTTTAGGAAAAATCTATTTTTTAAGAACATTCATTCCAAATTTCGCTGAAATTATTAAATTGATTACAGATATGCTAAAAAAGAACAGTGATGTCAAATGGACAATCAAGGCTAAAGCATATTTCAAACGCATCAAGAAAACAATAGGAGACACACCAGTGCTAGCCAACCCAGATTATACGAAAGAGTTATTGATTTTTTCATGTGCCTCCGAACATATTATCGCGACCATGCTCTTACAGAAGAACAATGAAGGTTTTGAGCAGCCGATAGAATTTTTCAGTAAAATTCTCAGAGACGCAGAGTTGAGATATGATATACTGGAAAAATAGGCATACGCAATGGTGAAATCCCTCAAATATTTTAGAACTTATGCGCTTCATTCCAAGGTGATTGCCTCTGTACCAACCAACGCGGTCAAGGATAGATTAGTTCAGCCTGACAGTGATGGAAAAAGAGGCCGATGGTTAGCCAAAATTCAGGAATTTGACCTTGAGATAAAACCAACCAAACTCATCAAGGGTTAGGGCTTGGTTAAGCTATTAGCCAAATCAAATTTCATAGCACTCAGGATAAATCATTTGCAAACTTACGAATAATTTCTAGATATAGAAGAATTTAATGTGCAAACACCTGCGACTCTAATTCAACAAAAAATCTCTTCCTTGTCTTGGTATGGCAACATAGTTTCATATATCCTGAATATTCAGTGTCCAAGTGACATGACTCCTTCCAAGTCGAGAACATATCTCCTGAATATTCAGTGTCCAAGTGACATGACTCCTTCCAAGGCGAGAACGTTGAAGTTTCACGCGGTAAAATATTGCATCATTGATAACCAATTATATTGGAAGGATCCCCTAGGCTTTTTATTAAGCTTCTTAATCGAATCTGAAACAGAGAATTCCATAAATGAGTTTCATGAAGGGGTGTGTGGAGGACATCACGCATGGAGAGCAACAACCTATAAAATCCTGAGATATGGATACTATTGGAAAAAATTGTTCACTGACGTGAATACTAAAGTCAAAGCCTGTAACTCCTGTCAACTATTCTCAGGCAAAAAAAAGATTCCCGCACTACCCTTGATTCCGGTCAAAACAAAATCTTTGTTTCAACAATGGGGTCTCAATTTCATCGAAGAAATCCATCTGCATTCAAGTGCACAACATAAATGGATCTTAATGGACACAAACTATTTCACTAAATGGGTAGAATCCATTCTGACATGAAATGCTATAGACTTAGTGGTGATCAATTTCTTAGAAGAAAACATTTTATTTAGGTTTGGCTATCCTCGAAAGATAGTTATTGATAATGCCCAAGCCTTCAAATCCATGGCGATGGTTAGTTTTTGTCACAAGTACAATATTGTGCTAGGAAATTTCACAACCTACTATCCTCAGGGAAACAAATTAGCTAAATCATCAAATAAGAGCTTGATTACATTAAAAAGGTGTTGAATGAGAATAAGAAATCCTAGCACGTTCACTTGAAATATGCTTTGTGGGCAAATCGAATCGGCACTAAGAAATCAGTCGGAATGTGTCCTTTCCAAATGGTGTATGATATCGATGTAGTCCTCCCCATAAATATCGCTTTGCCTGTAATAAATCTTTGGAAAGACTCGAAGGAGGAGCCTAATGATGTTACCAGAAGAATAAACCAATTAATTGAGATACAACAAAACAGAGCTGAAGTGGATGAGAAACTTCAGAAATATCAAGACAACATGAAAGCTCTGTTTGATAAAAAAGCTAACGATAGGGAATTCCTTCCTGAAGACCTAGTTTTGAAATGGGATGCTAGGAAAGAGGACGCTAGAAAGCATGGAAAGTTCGATCACATCTAGTGTGGGCCCTTCAAGATCGTGGCTTCCAAGGGAAATAACTCATTCTTATTAGAAAACATTGATGGGAAAATCGTTAACGCCCCTATCAACGGGCGTTACCTCAAGCACTTCATGCAATAATCAATTTCCAAACTCTCTTTGTACATATTGGTTTGATTTTTGTGTTTTGATTTGCAATTTTCCATTTCTTTGGTAAGTTTTTACTTTCACTGTAAATACTGCCAAGTTTGTTGATTTTATAAAAACAAAAATTTGAAAAAACAAGTAATACCTACCATTTCTTTTTCAGAAGTTTCTGACATTTATCATGTTTATTTTTATGTAGAAGGCTTGCTGATAATTGAGAGATAAGGATGAATCTGAAGCTAACACTCACTTTTCAAGACATTAGCTTTCTCTCAAAACAAGTGATAAATAAATAGTTTACTTGGTTGAAAATATAAAGAGAATTTGAGGTATGAGCTTCTTCCCTACTAACCCAAGTTAAATTTTAAGGGGATATCACTAAGTATGAAAGAAGTCTCATCCATAAAAATAATGTCACCTGATCAACAACCAGAGGAATATAAGAATTACATCCTAATCCTAAAAGTTTCCTCTGAGTTTGGATAAAATTAAATTTAAAAAAATAAAAAGACCTTAAAGAAAATACGAGAATCAATGAATAAGCTTGTGTGAGATTAACCTTGTTCGCAAGAGAAATTTTGAATATTCTTTCGGTTCTATTCTTCCCATCCTAAGAGATTTATTTTCCTACGATTCTCAATACCCCTACCTGGTCTTCATAAAGAGAAAGGATGATGCCTTAACTCGGAAAACTCATAAACATGTCTTCAATAATGTTAGGTGAAAAATTATACATCCCTTTCAAATTAACTGAAAGAAAGTATGTCTAAGATAATTCTAATAACTTTATCTCTCTTATCTAGTTATAAACTGACTAGTTCGCTCAAGGTTGATCCCTAAAATTTAAAATCCCCTGCAAAATCTTCTTAATAGGTGAAGATGTATTGAAGATTGAAAGAAAATTAGTTTCAGAGTGTACTAAAAATTATGACAGACATTTCCTTGAATATATTAAATAGATATCAACCCTTGTATGTTATATACAGATTGATTTCCCCCACTTCATGGATTAAAATATGAGACGGATGGTGAAAGGAAATTCATGAAATGATTTCTCCCATCTAGCCCAATGCAAATGGTGAAAATAAATTCGAAAAATCGATTGCTCCCATTTTGTCCAAAAAGAGATGATGAAAGGAAATTCATTAAATGATTGGCCTCATCTCAACATTTAAATGAAAAATTGATAAATTGAAGTGGTGAAAGGAAATTCAATGAGAAAAATAGATAACTTAACCGGGGTATTGAACAGGCTCGCTCGCAGTGAAGAAATGTCTATGATATCTGTATGGTTGTGATATGTATATACATGATATACTCTGACATCTAAATATTTTTCAATAATATTTTCATTTTGAACCAACGAGGGATCCCCCTAAGAAATTATGTTACATACATTTAACCTTGATGCGAACGAAATCGATCAAAACTTGATATTTAGGCTAGAGTTACTTTGATTATCTTAAGTAAATCTGAATACAATTTTAAGAAAGAGGAATTTCAATTAGTCTAACTGAAGGTCAATGATTTGATGTGTTTTAAAGGTTTTCTAAGTTTTGGTTGAAACTCTTTTCTCAGAATGATCCTTTTCCGAATTTGTTTCACAGAAATGCAATAATGAATCCATTTACCCAATAAAGGCACTTGGTCTATTGTTCTTCTGTGTCTCGTAGGGAAACACGATCCCTAGATGGAGCCTATGTTGGAACACATATATATTTCTAAACTTTAGAATTTAAATAGATTTCATTCTCATTTAAATAAAAACAACACGCGCTTGATTCTCACTGTTGATGAAGTCTTCCATCCAATCAAACGATCCTAATCTCTTAGAAATTATGGAGCCGCCTACTCTTTAAAGAGTCAAATCACTAAAGAATACTTCAGAGTTTCGAGGTTCGGAGTTTCATACTTCATGCGTTTTAACATGCCTCACCTTTGAAGTCCCGATATGCAAAAAGCATTTGATCCTAGACATCATATACATGTATACCTCTCTAAGATTTAACACGTCATTGCGGGAAGCGGCCCTTCGGGAAAATGACAGAAGATCTAACTTGTAAATCTACGAAACGCGAAGTCCCAAAATATTAAACCTTGGTTAAATAAACTAATCTCAATTAAGGGTAATTAATATCTTCGCACACTTGGAGTTCGGGTATTCACCATCCATCACATTCTAAATTCACGAAACCTGAACTCTCGAAATGTCTTAAGCGTTAAAATGAGTTAATTAAATATTAAAGACAATTAACAAGTAATTAATCCTTCCATGGTTTCGAGCATCGTGAATCATATATCAAGCTATTATCAGATACCCTGAGGCATGAAGGTCTAAAAAGAGTTAAGGTTAAACATGATTAATTGATAGGTTAAACATAATTTATCTCATGTTAAGTTTTTGTTGAATCATCGTTCGGATAAATTTAAATTTTCATCTATGCTTTTCCCGATCACAAACCACCATCCATTAATGGCATTGATAGCTGATCTAGGGAAAATGATTTCAAATAAGATCCTGGATCATCACCCAAATATTTTCATTAAGGGAAGTAAACACATTGTTAGTGAAGGTATACGCAAATTGATGCACTTAAGGTGAAGAAGATATTTCATTCTGAATTCCACTCGCGTTTTTCGAAGAGAAATCTTAGCGAGATAATAAGTTTTGTGCACTTTCTGTGACAGATAACAAAGTGCTAAGTTTACTACTATCATGGATCCATGAAAAATGGTTAAAGGAATGGGTGAGAGCTCGATCCAAAACATAGATGTCCTCTCGGACACATCGTCGAGAGTTGTGGAGACCATAAAAACCTAGACACAAGTATGAGATATCCTACAATATGAACTGGACAACTGTCTAGAAGAGTCAAATAATGAGGGGATCGAAACTCAAGCAACGAAGCTTAAATACGTAGCTCAATTAGAGTTTCATAAGATAGCCATGCGACCGAGGCTCGTGCCATATAATGACATGATAGGATGGGCCCTAGAGAATGTTGACATCGCGAACAAGACCATCTACAATTCACAGAAAGTTGTTGTTGGATATTTCCGCCAAGAACATATACAGGTGATATACAAATTGTCCTCGGCATTCAAGCACAGTTATAATACCACTTTATTAAAGGATTTTGATAAAGAAGAGTTCCCAGAAGGTGTAAAGAATTACCCTAACTTGATCAAAGATTGGTGGGCACGCCATGAGAAATTCAGATTTGACACCCATGGCATATACACCACTGCATCATTAGACTCTCATATGATGTATGTGGCCATGATTCTCTGTAGAATTTTTGGGAGGGAAAACTTTGCCCACTTCCTGTTATCATGGGTATCGATCATGCACGAAGTTGCAGAGGGTTTTTCATTCAATTGGGCCAAGATATTATCAAACAGTTTGGCCAAGGAAATCACTGAATATTAGACATTGAAAGACAAAGGATGACCTGCCCCATTTTACATGTCAACATACCTCATGGATTTCATTTGTTTTATGACACCTTTTCCTTTGATGGGTTGGAGTTGGACTCCGACTAGTGTCGAACCAATACATCTTTATCATTCGAAGCTATGGGAAGATAAAGAGAAATATTTCTTCTATGAAATCTACAATTATGTGGTGGTGTCGATGCATGTTTCTATATATGGGTGCCCACCTCCCAGGATCTCTGAAAAAATAGTGACCAACCTAGGGAAGATAGCGCATTGGTATATTGAAGAGCATTTTTCTTATATCAGGGTTTTTAGTTGTTCGGTTCCTCCACATGCCTTGCCAAAGTTTCTACCAGACCGATTGGCGTGCCATGAAGTAGCGCATCAGACTGTGCTTGGGGGAATCAACAAGGAACTAAAGGCAGTGCAGAAAAAGGTATGGCCAACTTTTCCCTTGTAGATTGGCATGTTTTCACTGTTAGATTTCGGCCATTCGAAAGTAGAGGCCGCATCCCTATCGGAAATCAAACTTGTCAATATAGAATTCAAGAAACATGATCCTCATAATATCGTGGGAAATCACATGGCCCTTTACAATTTGAAAAGATACGAGCATGAAGATTCTCCCCAGGATGATATATTTCAAGGAGCAAGATCCTATCGGGAAGTTTTGAACCAAGTACAAACTCCGGCTCCAGAGAAGTTGGTCAAATTCTATAATTTCCAAATGCACCAAAGAAATGGCTTCCTAAAGTCTTGTAGGGAGAAACCCCAACACCTCTAGTTGCACAGAAAATTGAGGTCCAAAGTTTAGAAACAAGGAGCTCCAGTGGATAGGATGCTCAAGAAAATTTGGAGGAGACTAAGGTTTTGACTTAGAAAGGAGACACCACATTGACAAATCCAACAAGTGATCAAGCTAAAGCTCAGACTGAGGCCTTGATAAAAAAGGGAGAATAAAAGCCACTGTCCACACTAGGAAAATCACTTACTAACACAAATGGGAAACAACCATCCACTGAGATAGACAACCTTGTCCAATCTATCACACCCTTACAGTTCAGTAGAGGGAACGTGAGTGCCGAAGTAGTATTCATAGAATATCTTACACCTATTTCAGGTGAAGAGATGTTCCCTTCTGACTTCTTCTTCAGCAAGAAAAGGAGGGTTGTGTTAAAAAGAGAAATGCACCAAAAATAGGGTGCAATCCTCAAGAGACACAGGGTGTTATTTGATGGACATACCTTAGAAGATGCAGACTTCGCTATAGAGGTGGCATGCTCACTGGGAGATTTTGCAACAACAAACCAATATTCAGTTGGGAACCTAAAAGAACAATTGAAGCAGAAGGATCTGTTGGTGAGCCAATTGCAAAATCAAGTCAAGACTGTGGAACAAAATGTCAGGAGTGAGATGAATAAGATTTTTGAGCATATTAGAGCCTATGACAGACATGAAATTCAACAGCTCAAATTTAGTCTCGACGAAATGCATAAAAACGCACAGGCAAGTAGAGAATGGGTCAGTCAGTAGGGAGAGTTGGTAAAATGACTACAAGCCAAAATAAACCTAACTAAAAACATGGTTGTAAATATGGAAGTTTTCCAAGCTCAGGCACTGGAGGTGTGCAAAAAACTAGAATCAACACAACAAATCCTTTTTAATAAGGTGGAAGTTGTCCAAAACCATTTTCGGGTGGTAGACCAATCCTTGAATAAAATTTTATTAAAGGAGAGAGAGGCCATCGCTGCTCAAGCTACTTTCCATGAGGAAGTTTTTTCACCAACAAGAGAAGAAGTAGCCATGGTCTCTAGATTGTCTCTTTCGGAGAAAACTAGAGGTGATATAATACTGAAGACCTGGGAGGATAACATAGCTGAAAGTAAAATATTAGCTAAGGAAGTGAAGAAATCTTGTGAAGAAGCATTTCATTCACTCGATAAAGAGTCATTAGGCCTCGACAAAGATAATATCTATGAGGTCCTGGGGCGAGTTGACATAGAAAAAAATCAACTTAATTTCAGGACAAACATGGAAGAGGCTCGTGCTGAAATCTTGCAGTTGAAACAAATTGATATTACCCAGATTTATAAATGGATAGTCGGTCCTAGTCTACAACTACAGTCTACATATTCAGAAGATAGGAGAATGGAAGATAGGTTGCCTCACTTATAAGAGAAGTTGTACACTTTTGAGGTGAACGACACAACTGAGCCTTCTAGATTGGTGGTGCAGTTCGTAGGCAAATGTGTGTAATGTGTCGAGGAGGGGAAAGCCAGCATGTCTCAAAACAAATGAAATGACGTGGGAATATCATGTACTTGGATCATGATTAGAGACCAGCTGTTTCTGAGCTGGAGAACAAGAGGGAGAAACGTCTTTGCTAGTGTGGTGAAGATACAGGGGAGATGCAAGTGAAGAGTTTCAAATTTCACATATTGTATTATTTACTGTTTTAGAAATAAGGAGAATTCCAACCACTTAGGGTTGAGAATATTTTTTGTATAAATACATATTTCAAAGACTTAACACGGGCTACTTCTTGCCGTATTGTAACTAAGAAAACTCGTCCTTTTGTGAGTATTAATACAAGTGCAGAGAAGGATTCCAAATTTTGTGCAGTTTGAGTTATGCGCTTCTTTTGTATTCCATATCTCTAGTTTTCTTTATGTTACTCCTTGATAAGTGAGTGGTTACAATTTAGTATAACATCTATTATAATCACGTTTCAATGGTTATTCAATAAGAAAGAAGTTTTTCCTCTGTATTCGTTATTAGTAAATACAAGACCTGCAAGGTACTTGGATCACTGTATCTTGTATCCTTTCAAGGGTGCATTCTATATTTCCTTCTAGTGTGAAAAATATAAGATTTATCTGTCATTGATGTCTCATTTTGTTTAACAGTTTTGTAATTTTCTCGTGCATCACTTGATTTTATTACTTGACTCAGACGATGAGACACGGCCTCTGTCCTATTCAGTTATTAATTTCATTTAAGGGTTAATTCTTATATAATTAATAGAAGAAAAAGCACCTTTTAAAACATTCCTTAATTTCCTGAAGCCTTGACATTAATCTTTGAGCCTTAAGTGTAATCTCAGGAAGAACAATCTTTATGCCAATACCAATGAAAGTTGACATTTTCATTCTAATTTTTCTATTTGTTATTGGAAAAAAAATTGGGTATATCTACTACTAAATTGTGTCGAGGTATAATAATAAATAAGGGTTTCTTTATAACTGGACTACCTACTTCTCTTATTATTTCATTATTATGAGTATTTTGTTATTAAGTTAATGATAAAAGGTTCATCAATTGTATAAGACCTCACGATCTCAGACTATAAAACATGAAGGGACAACACCATGAAAGATCAAGAATCACCCCAAGGAATATAATGGGTCACCCCATGTATCTTGAGGCAAACAACATAGTCAAGAGAACTAAAACTTATAAGGTTTCTATAGAGAAAATAAAGAAAAAAATATGACTCGTAACAAAGTCTTGGTACAAATATAACTGGAAAACATTGGTCTATCTTAAGCCCATGTTAGGATAATGGACTCAATAAGGACAACACATCAACATACAAGTAGCATATTTCATCACTTTATAATATATATAAAATTTAAAGTTAAGCCACAATTCTAGTGAATTGAGAAACAACATTGATATGGGAAACAAATCAAGACATGGTTTCAACAACAACACATAAAGAGCCTACTGTGCTAAGGTTTCACATATTTTCTACATCAAAACACCATGATTTAAAATCAATCGGAGAATGAATGGATAAGAAATCTTAATTGAAAAGCATGATCAACACGTTGTAGACTTGGTATTAATGATTTTTTAACAATCAACTTTTATACTAAAAAAAATTAATTGTAGGGTTGGAAAGTCTAGAGCCATGTCTTATTAGCTCCACGTGTTCAAGTCGATCATACAAAAACATTAAGGGGCTTTGTAGGTTCTTAAGACTAACATATTTACAAATATGATTCAATTTGGTAAGTTTGAAACCATTGCCCACTCACTAACAATATAGCTCGAAGCCATTACAACAATATACTCGTTATGAGCTCAACATGTAACTTGCGGGAATTGAACCTAGGTGGGGAGGATAACAACCATTCCTCCCAACCACCCGAGCTAAACCCAATTGAAAATTGTTATTACATGTTATATACAAAACTAATAGGTTTAGTTTGAGTAGTTATATTGCAACATTTTTATTCTCCTCATCTAAAATTGATTTCCACTAGACTCACACTTGCACCTCATGATTTGATTTTTTATGACTTTAATGAAGTAAATGCCCACAACTTCTTAGCCAAATTTTTCCTTTACAACGCCACAAATGTAGTACCTAAACATTTAAAAAAATATTGATTATGATCATGATCATGATGATTGTTTTTTTTAAAGAAACATTTATTTGTGTATTAAAAATTGACAATGATCTAACCATCCAAATAAAATAATACAAAATTTATAATAATGGTCTATCTAGAGCATTGCAAAAAATTTCAAAGTTTCGAACTATTGGTTGTGATAGTTGTCCGCACCCAATTCGTCACCTGGTGAGCAAATCGAGGGTGCTTACATGCCCTATTGGGTCTTGCAGAGCATGACAACTGTGGAGGAAAGGGTTAGAGGAAACAAAGCAAACTACACGCAATATTTAAACAAAAACAAACTAAAACTGTGAACATATGGATAGAGAAACAATAAACACAAGAAATACACCGATATCACCAATGGTTTTGAGCTGATCAATTGATGAAACCAGAGCACGATGAAGGAAGAGAACTGTGGTTCCTTCTTCCCCCAAAGGAAGGCTCTTGAGGCCCTCACGAACTTGCTTTCCTTACAATGCGAAGAAATAAGACGGATGGTGAAATAACTCCCAGCACATCCGCTCAATGGATAGGCGAATGGCTCTATGAGATGTGGCCAATGTGTTATCGTCAAAGAATGAGCCCTTGACAATCTTAGCAGCATAACAATACCTGGAATTTCTTGCGAAAACAATGTTCCTTCATGGCTTTTTATAGCAGATCACCGGGCGATTATGTAACCTCTTCAAAATGTGAAAAGGGGCTCTTTAGGGCTTCATTAGGTCATTAACCTACCTACCCTGTGGATTCAGCTCAGATTTGGGAGTCAAATCAGATTGGGAGTTGGTCCGAAAGTGGTTGGGAGGCCGGCCAATTCAATAAATGCGTCGTATTAGCAGGTGCGCGGGTTTTTGCGTTGACAGTCGCGCGTCGTGCGTGCATGTGCGCATCATACGTTCTTGTCCTGCGCATGGGCGCGCGCACCAAACTATTGTAAAACGCCCTTCAATTTTTGGTTACTTTGTATAGTTTTTTACCCTTCTGGAATGCTGTGAAATTAATTCAGTGCCATGAATGACTTCATTGCTGTTTTGACGATGCGGAGTTCTTGTCGCCATGTGCGGACGAAATTTCGGTGATAACAGATGCCCCCTGATGGATGAGGTTAGGAGCATACATATAGCTGAAATCCATCAATGTTTCTTCTACTGAGAATGTTGTTGT
>SNQJ01S0116560.1:36772-47923 GCA_010110895.2 Picea sitchensis | reverse complement strand
TTTTCCTTTTCATTATTTTCATTCCATAAAATATCCCTCCTAATTTTGAATCTATCACCTATCAAGAGGTGGAAGACCATGTCACACTTAATGGGGTATGAAATTTTTGTGACTTAACAACCATTATGCAATTCCTTATTCAAACATTTCCCTTAGAGGTGTGCTAGTCCAAAATGGGAGAATGCTACAGTTAGGGTAATTGCATCCTAATGGAGACAATAAAAATGCCCAAATTTCATCGATCTAGCAAGGCCCCATTGACAACCCAGAGAATAGTAATTATCCATTATAGCTATAAGTATAAATATACATGTATTTGAACTTAGTTGATCATAGAGACACCTTTTACAGTTCAATATGGAGGAGATGTGTAATGTAAAATAACGTTGAATTCAATGTACATCGATCAAATATAATAGTAACAAAACAAAAAAAACGTGTGAATTTGGGCCTGATTCACATTATAAACTAGCCTAGATGCATATTAACCTAGAATATATCAATCATTGATAGGGATCAAATAATTTGAGATGAAAACCTCGTTTAGAGTGGAAAAACCTGGGTAAATTTTTGTATGTCAGGGTATTTGATCCCTCTTGACACTTGATAAATCCTAGGATATAAAGATAAATCTAGGTTGGTTAACAATAACAACACTATTGTGATAGATAATCACTAAGCTAGTTATCGTTTAATCTTGTGTTCTTAGAAGATTTATCCAAACCAACAACGATGACATTATTGAAATAATCTATCCTAGATAACAAAAGAAGACACTATTCCAATTCTTGATCATATATAACAAGAAAGACATTGTTGGAATGATCAATTCTAGCGAACATTGACACTATTGCAATAGTTTATCCTAGAGAGAAAAAATGATAAACTAAATTTACTTTTCTTAGGTGGACAAGGTCTTGGTCCCAAGTCTTACTCAAGCAAGATCTAGGTCCCAAAATTTGTTTATATAGGTAATTATTAATGTGAAACATGCCTATTATATAATGAGTAACCACCATTGGATCTTTGGCCAACATATATAAATGTCATAAACATCGACAGTGTCAAAATCCATAGAAGGTCTCTATTCCTTTGTGGAGTAAGAATCATCCTCATAGCAATGTCATGGAAAAACTAATGCCACTAATGTCTTCCTTCTTCATTGATGAATTGTCATGAGCACTGCAAACAATTATGTGCATGGAATATATTCACATTCATCATATTGTAAGTTTATATGTGTTTCATTCACATGGAAAATCAAAGACCTGAACTGTATATGGAATCTTTATTTAAAAGTAGGACAATGAATAATTATATAACATAACTCTTGAATGAATGGTTTATTCATCAAGAATTAGAATAGAGTTGCTTGATTGTTTTTATTAGGCTTAAATGATTTATTCCTAAAAATCTAAAGACAAAATACTCACTTATACACCAGAAGCAATGGTTGTGTTAAGGAACGGTTTGGTAACAATTTGCATTCAAACAATGAAGATCCTTATTAGAAATGGAATAGGATTTTAAGTGGTCTAGATGCATTCTAAAATTTATTACAATAATAATATGATATCTACAAAAACCACAAAGATGAATATGAAGAACTATTTTTGTAGAAATTGTAGGAAATTTGCAAGACAAAATATATTTCCTTCCAAGAATCTCATGATCGACTTCCTAAAAAATCAAATGACTTACAACTATTGTTTCTCTATTGTGAACACAAATGGAATATTGAATGATTAGCTATTGACCATATTCCACTTATTTTCTACCCAGTTATAGACCATTCGCTTATGTGGGTATAATATGAATCTTTGAGTCCTGAAACCCTCCCATACCATCAATGCATGCATATAGTGCAACCATGTCAAATTTCAATGACTACAAAATTTATTTGAGAAACTTTCAACGTTGGCCCCATTAACTGGTCACTTTGCGGGGTCAAAGAGAATCAACACTTATTCTAGTAATCAACAATAGTAATGTGCCTATATATAATTGGTCTTCTCTTTGGTCACCTTTTCCTTCTTAGTTCTCACTTGACCATGCCTTCTTTGACCCCTTTTCATGACCTAACCTCGGTAAATATTTATGGACTATATCGCAAGTTTGTCAAAACACACTAATACTCGACAGATAAATACTTGAAAAATTGCACAAGCTTCATCAGTTATTTGATCTTATCTTTGACTTTTTCTCTCATCTGAGCTATTGACCATATTCACGTTATTGGCCACCCAGTTACAAACCATTCTCTTATGTGGGTATAAAATGAGTAATCTTTGAGTATTGAAACCCTCCCATATCGTCAAGGTATTCATCTAGTGCAACCATGTCAAATTTCAATGAATACAAGAAACGTTTGAGAAAATTTCAACGTTGGCACCATTAATTGGTCACTTTGCGAGGTCAACAAGAATAAACATGTATTCTAGTAATCAACACTTGTCATGTGACTATTTCTAATTGGTATTCTCTTTGGTCACCTTTTCCTTCTCAGTTCTCACACGACCATGTATTGTTTGACCCCTTTTCATGACCTAACCTTGATAGATATTTATGGAATATATCTAGTGAAACCATGTAAAATTTCAATGACTACAGGAAAAATTTGATAAAATTTCAATGTTGGTCCCATTAACTTTTTCAAGATGGCCTGGGCAAGGCTGGGCACCCAAACGCAATGCAAGGTGAGTTTTCAAGAGGGACACCCACATGAGGAATCATAACTAAAACAAGGAAGGGTGACTAAAGGCAAGGCAAGGCGCATTGGCAAGAGGGGCACCCAAAAGAGGAAACGTAACAAAAATGAGGCACAACACCCAAACACAATGCAAGGTGAGTTGAAAAGAGGTGTTCCCACCCACATAAAAGGAATGAAAAGGGCCACACAAGGGAGCACTGGGAAAGAAGATGATCCGAATGTCAGATAAGGAGCAATTTTGGCTTCGACTTAACTTTTTCGAGATGGCCTGGGAAAGGTTGGGCACCCAAACACAACGCAAGGTGAGTTTGCAAGAGGGGTGCCCACATGAGGAATGATAACTAAAACAAGGCAGGGTTCCCAAAGGCAAGGTGATGCGAGTTGGAAAGAGGGGTGCGAACAAAAGGAAACATAACAAAAATGAGGAAAAGCACCCAAACACAACGCAAGGTGAGTTGGAAAGAGGTGTGACCACCCACATGAAAGGCACAAAAAGGGCCACACAAAGGAGCAATAGGAAAGAGGATGAGTTGGATGTCAGATAAGGAGCAATTTTGTCTTTGACTTAACTTTTTCAAGACAAACTGGGAAAGGCTGGGCGCCCAAACACAACACAAGGTGAGTTTGCAAGAGGGGCGCCCACATGAGTAATTGTAATGAAAACAAGGCAGGGTGCCCAAAGTTAAGGCAATTCGAGTTGTAAAGAGGGGCACTCACAAGAGGAAATGTAACAAAATCGAGGAAAAGTGCCCAAATGCAATGCAAGGCGATTTGGAAAGAGGTGTGCCCACCCACATGAAAGGCACGAAAAGCGCCACACAAGGGAGCACTAGGCACGAAGATGAGTCAAATGTCGGATTAGGAGGAATTTTGGCTTCGACTTAACTTTTTCAAGATGACCTAGGCAAGGCTGGGCGCCCAAACACAATGCAAGGTGAGTTTTCAAGAGGGGCGCTCACATGAGGAATCGTAATGAAAACAAGGTAGGATGCCCAAAGGCAAGGCAAGGTGAGTTGGCAAGAGGGGCGCCCACAAGAGGAAAAGTAACAAAAATGAGGCAAAGCCCCCAAATGCAATGCAAGGTGAGTTCACAAGAGTTGCGCCCAACCACACGAAAGGCATGAAAATGGCCACACAAGGGAGCACTAGGCAAGAAGACGAGATGGATGCTAGATAAGGAGCAATTTTGGCTTCGACTTAACTTTTTCAAGATGTCCTGGGAAACATTGGGCACCCAAATGTAACAAAAGGTGAGTTTGGAAGAGAGGCGCCCACATGAGGAATCATAACGAAAATAAGGTAGGGTGCCCAAAGGCAAGGCAAGGCGAGTTGGAAAGAGGGGCGCCCACAAGAGGAAACGTAACAAAAATGAGGTAGAGCACACAAACGCAACGCAAGGTGAGTTGAAAAGAGGTTTTACCACCCACATGAAAGGCACAAAAAGGGCCACACAAGGGATCACTAGGAAAGAAGACGAGTCAGATGCTGGATAAGGAGCAATTTTGGCTTCGACTTAACTTTTTCAAGACGGCCTAGGAAAGGTTCGGCGCCCAAACACAATGCAAGGTGAGTTTCCAAGAGGGGTGCCCACATTAGGAATCGTAACAAAAACAAGGTAGGGTGCCCAAAGGAAAGGAAAGGCGAGTTAGAAAGAGGGGCGCCCACAAGAGGAAACGTAACAAAAATGAGGCAGAGTGCCCAAACGCAATGCAAGGCGAGTTGGAAAGTGGTGTGCCCACCCACACGAAAGGCACGAAAAGGGACACACAAGGGAGCACTAGGAAAGAAGATGAGTCGTTTGCTGGATAAGGAGAATTTTTTTCTTTGACTTAAATTTGTCAAGATGACCTAGGCAAGGCTGGGTGCCCAAAAGCAATGCAAGGTAAGTTTGCAAGAGGGGCACCCAGATGAGGAATTGTAACGAAAACAAGGCAGGGTGCCCAAAGGCAAGGCAAGGGGAGTTGGAAAGAGGGGCGCCCAGAAGAGGAAACATAATAGAAATGAGGCATAACACCCAAATGCAACGCAAGGCGAGTTGGAAAGAGGTGCACCCACCCACATGAAAGGCATGAAAAGGGCCACACAAGGGAGCACTAGGAAAGAAGATGAGTCAGATGCTGGATAAGGAGAAAATTTTTCTTCGACTTAACTTTTTCAAGATGGCCTGGGCAAGGCTGGGCACCCAAACACAATACATGGTGAGTTTAAAAGAGGGGCACCCACATGAGGAATCATAATGAAAACAAGGTAGGGTGCCCAAAGGCAAGGCAAGGCTAGTTGGAAAGAGGGGTGCCCATAAGAGGAAACGTAACAAAAATGAGGCAGAGCACCCAAACACAATGCAAGGTGATTTGGAAAGAGGTGTGCCCATCCACATGAAAGGCACGAAAAGGGCCACACAAGGGAGCACTAGGAAAGAAGACGAGCTGAATTCCAGATAAGGAGGAATTTTGGCTTCAACTTAACTTTTTCAAGATGACCTGGGCAAGGCTGGGTGCCCAAACACAACACAAGGTGAGTTTGCAAGAGGGGCGCCAATATGAGGAATCGTAACGAAAACAAGGAAGGGTGCCCAAAGGCAAGGCAAGGTGAGTTGGAAAGAGGGGCACCCATAAGAGGAAACTTAACAAAAATGAGGCAGAGCACCCAAATGCAACGCAAGGCAAGTTGGCAAGAGGTGCGCCCACCCACATGAAAGGCATGAAAAGGGCCACACAAGGGAGCACTAGGGAAGAAGACGAGTTGGATGCTGGATAAGGAGCAATTTTGGCTTCGAATTAAATTTTTCAAGATGGCCTAGGCAAGGGTGGGTGCCCCAATGCAACACAAGGTGAGTTTGAAAGAGGGGTGCCCACATGAGGAATTGTAATGAAAACAAGGCAGGGTTCCCAAAGGCAAGGCAAGGCGAGTTGGAAAGAGGGGCGCCAAGAAGAGGAAACGTAACAAAAACGAGGCAGAGCGCCCAAACACAATGCAATTCGAGTTGGAAAGAGGTGCGCCCACCCACATGAAAGGCATGAAAAGGTCCACACAAGGGAGCACTAGGAAAGAAGACGAGATGCATGCTTGATAAGGGGAAATTTTGGCTTCGAATTAACTTTTTCAAGACGGCTTGGGCAGGGCTGGGCACCCAAATGCAACACAAGGTGAGTTTGAAAGAGGCACGCCCACATGATGAATCGTAATGAAATCAAGTGCAATAAGGCTCCAAGAAAGGTCGGTGTCCTTAATAATAAGCATAAACATAAGTGCAAGAAACATCCATAAGTGGGCATATTCCTTCATGATCTATGACATAAAACCATGAAACCTTTTGATCCCAATGTGAGATGTCCCATCAACAAGAAATAAAATGTATAAAATGTAACATCCAAAGGTGGACATATCCACAAACTACAAGTTTGAATTAAGTCAAACCTCTAATGATAGAAAGTGTGAGACCTTCAAGAGAAATATCCCATCAAACAAAGCATGGAAAAGTGCATAATGGCCTCAAATGGTGGATGTATTCCTCAAAACAAGTTCCAAGGAAGTGGATACATGAAATAAGGCATCAAATTATATATGTAGACCACATGTGAAATGCCTTCAATGATAAACTAAATCCATAAATAAAGGGGTGGCCCCTCATCAATCAATAAATAAGACCATCCCTTAACATTTAAATAAAACCATTCCTTAACATGTATGCAAGGAGGGTGAGGGATCCACATGGCATGACGAGTAATATCCAAATTTCACCTAAACAAGTGTGAAATCATCCCACAAGGTAAGGGAATTCCATGGCAGGCTCCTCCACCAAGTAATAGGGAATAAAAATATGTAGAAGAGGGAAATGATCGACATGAGGGTGTAATACATGTCACAAAAAACCATAAAATGTATATGAATCCTCAACATGAGAAAGGGAATTCACCTCATGAACATCACACCATGCTAGACCATATCAACCTAAATGAATGTGAAATCAAGTGATATCAAGGGGGTAATTCCAAGAAAACAAAGATTCCAATACAATATTAGCTTAGCCAAAACTTTATAGGGTGTTCCATCAAAGGAGTCATACATCAAGATGTATCATCAACCATCCAATAATGATCACATAAGGGTCTTCACAACCAAGTCTACTAGTATGAAAGGAAAGAAATTACCAAGACAACTAGAACATCAACATCATCTAGCCATCCATGACTACATCACTAATAGTCTCATCAAATGCAATCACAACCCCTAGGCCATCCAAATATCAACTTGTACACCTACCTTTGTGATGAAAATCACAAGAGTAGTGAACAAATACTAGTGTAGGCCTCATGTAAAATGGGGTAACAATAGCAACACAATCTGGATAATTTTGGACATAATCATAATTCCATTCCTCTTGCCAATGCCAATTTCTAGTAGGTTTGATTCCTAGCTTGCAACCCCAATGGATGAACCATCAATAAATTGACTTCATTAACTTAAGTGGCTCTATTGTTAATTCTCTTGGTTAAATTGGATTTAACCACTTTGTTTGATTATTGAATTACCAAGTCGAGTTGATGTCACAAAAGCTTCAATTCACCCACCACAAATGTCATGTGTCGACCCCGTATAGTGAGCATGAATGGGGCCAATGTTGAAATTTATTCAATATGTCCCTGTATGCATCGAAATTTGACATGGTTAGAATAGACACTTGCCTTAACGTTATGGGAGGTTTTCAAGACTCAAGGATGTATGATATCCCCACATAATATTTGAGATTGTCCACATTTGCATCAATGTTCATCATGCACCTCTCATTGTCATCATTTGGCATTCCCTTCTATAGAATTGTTGTCGAAACTATCATGAAATTTGACATGGAATGTCCAATACACCCATCAAAAATTACTTCCATCGAACCTGCATAGTGAGCAGTGAATGGGGCCAGCATTGAAATGTTTTCATTCTGTTCCTGTATGCATTGAAATTTGACATGGTTAGACTAGATAGTTTCCTTGATGGCATGGGAGGGTTTCAATACTTAAGTATGTTTGATGTCCCCACATAATATTTGAGATCATCCATGTTTTCATCAAYGTTCAATATAATGGATGTCTCATTGTCATCATTCGTTATTRCCATCTATATAATCTTTGTCGAAACTCTCTTGAAATGTCATGGCACTTCCAATACACCCATCACCAATGTCATCTTGCATCGACCTCGCACAGTGAGCAGTGAATGGGGCCAATGTTGAAATTTCTTCAAAATCTGCATTTATGCATCGAAATTCGACATGCTTAGAGTATAAACATACCCTGACGGTATGGGAGGGTTTCAAGACTCAAGGATGTCTGATGTCCCTACATAATCTTTGACATCATCCATGTTTGAATCAATGTTCATAATGGATGTCTCATTGTCATCATTCATTGTTTCCATATGTGTAATATTTGTTGGAAATCTCTTGAAATGTCATGAAACTTCCAATTCACCCACAACAAATGTCATGCACCAACCCCACATAGTAAGCAGTGAATGGGGCCAACGTTGAAATTTCTTCAATATGTTCCTGTATGCGTCAAAATTTGACATGGTCAGACTAGACACATGCCTTGACAGTATGGGAGGGTTTCAAGACTCAAGGATGTATGATGTTCCCACATAATATTTGATATCATCTACATTTGCATCAATGTTAATCATGCATGTCTCATTGCCAATGTTTGTCATTCCCTTCTTTAGAATTATTGTCAGAACTATCTTGAAATTTGACATGAAATAGACTATCCATGCCAAATTTCGGTGCATTTCAAATGTGAAAAGAGTATCCATGTCAAGTTTCGGTGCATACAAAAACATTTTGAAAAAATTTCAACATTGGCCCCATTCACAGGTCACTGTTTCCCATCATGTACTCTAGCCATAGTACAATGTCTTTTAATAGTTGTTTCCTTTAAAATTCGACCAAGAAAATTAAAACGAAACGAGGACAAGATGAGATGATATATAGAGTGGGTCTGTGAGTGATATTTGAGTATAAGGATGAATGAATGAAATTATCTTGGTTTCAAGAATAATTTATTCTCTACTAAACAAGGCCAACCACGTGAAGGTGGAAGCTCATATGGCCCCTCTCCCCCCTCACATCGCTCTCAATTCCCCAAAACCCAATCTATAAAATAGAAAATAAAAAAAATCAACATAGTAATCATGCATAGAAACTACCAAAACAAAAATGAAATAAAAATTAAAAACATGTAATTAACCCACATAAAAAATTATTTAAAGAGAATAATGCATACAAATTAAAATATCTAGTTACGTACCTCATCGACCAACGCAACATTTATATCATCCTTCTTCTATATCTTTTTCTTGATCATCCAACTCGACATATGTATCAACATTTGGTTCAGAAACAATTTTGAAAGCATTGATGATATCATCATCATCATCAATTTCATTTTCGAGCATATCTTCAGCAATATCATCATCAAGAATTGATGCATTGTCTCCTACTCCTAGTTCATCTTCTCCGTCCTCTTCATTTTTTGACCCATATTCTTCCTGCTCTATCTCTACATCATCTTCTTCTGCAATATCATCTTCTTCATCTACAATATACTTTACTGACCTTCCTATTGGATCATATCTAATAACAAATGACCAATACCTCTTACCTGGAACCTTTGAGTAAAAGACTTGTTCACATTGACTTGGAAAAACATAGCGGTCATTTTCTTTTTCAAAATCTGTTGTTTTAATCATCGAAAATCCATTGGCATGTTGAATAACAGTTCTTTCCTCATCATGTTCATGCATTAGTAATCTATACCATTTGACATCGAACACAACTAATTTGAAGGAATTAAAGTCACACTCAATTATATCATTCAAAAACCCATAGTATCTAGTTTCAAATTCTTGAGGACGTATGTCGCTCCTACAGGAAACATTAGTGACCTAGAATACTATAGTTATCCCACTATCATAATTTCTTCTGGTTTCATCCAACTATTTAAAGTGAAATTTATGACCATGGCACCACATACCTTTGTGGTGTTTCAACTGCAATATGCAAAGCCATGTAAAATATGCATTATCAATTAATAATAAACAAATTTATATAACTTGGAAAGTATAATATGAAAAAAACACACCTACAATCACATTAATATAATATAAATTAAATGAAGAAAATGGGTGAATTTTCTTGCCTTTCCATCTTTCAAACAATATGCTAAATCTATTTCCCTCTGCGTAACATCGGAATATCCAATGATCCATTATGACGAGATTCTCTAACCAATTCAGACAATTCTTTCCATGATAACCTACCACCATGATGTTCTTTACATATATCAATCAATACATTCATCCAGTCAAGATTGTTTGCAATGTATAAATGTAGCACATCCCAATCTTGAGCAACTGACCGATCAAAAAATCACAATTCACCAATATTAAATATTAGTTATAACCATGGTACATATTAATAAATTATGAAAGAATAAATATTAAATGAGTATGATCATATACAGAAAAAATGAAAATTTATATTTATTAAAAATATCCACAATTTAATTACCTCTCAGTTTCTTGATTGTACCTTTCCCCAACAACTTCTCCCTTTCAAATTTTTTGATGGAGTTCACATCCCAAATGCAATCCACTGCATGCATAGCTTGCATTGCTAATTTAGGAAGATACTGACTAATATACACCATGGATTCATATACCATATATCCCTCCACCATAGAACCCTTAGGACATTCTCTTTTTCTAACCAAATCCTTTAATGATTTCAAGTACCTCTTCACCATCCACATTGACCTTGTGTGTACAGGTCCACACATTTCAATCTCCTCAACTTGGTGTATGAGGTAGTGTTCTTGTGCATTGAAAAATGATGGAGGTAGATACTTCTACATTTCACACATTAGCCGAGGAATTTCTCTCTTCTAATACTTTATATCATCTTCATGGATTTATTTCAATGACAACCATCTATAGATCATGACGCAAGAAAATAACATGTTTCAACAAAACATAATACATATTACATTACAAGTAAAATACATGTCATTAAGTACAACAAAAAAATGATTTTTTTTTTGCATATATATTGCAACTAGTTACCTCATGTATTTTACAAGATCATATATAACTTGTTTGACATTGTTGTCAAAGTCGTTTGGGAGAAATAGAGGTAGAACATATTGTAACAATAAAAACAAATCGTTACTTGTTCAAAACTAGACAAAAAAAATAAAAATATCAAAAAATGTATACGACCAATATATAAATATGAATACTAAAATGATTAATTCCCTTAATGAAGGTATTCCAATCATGTTTTTTTACCCCACCAAATTCATCTTTCTTCGTTAAGATATTCTTTATGTTTGAACAAAAACCTATGGGAAATTTAATTTTTTGAATGACCTCTTTTACACCATTGCTTTGTC
>SNQJ01S0116558.1:0-27850 GCA_010110895.2 Picea sitchensis | reverse complement strand
TTCCTTGCTATACCACACTTCTTACATAATTCTTCAAATTCATTCCCGCAGAACTCTCCGCCATTATCTGTCCTCAACACCTTAATTCTTTTCTCTGTTTGATTCTCAACAAGAGCCTTAAACTCTTTAAACCTGTCAAAGACTTTGAATTTCTTCCTGAGGAAATATATCCAAGTATTCCTCGAGAAGTCATCTATAAATGAGACATAGTACACAAATTTTCCCAATGATGGGACCGACACAGGTCCAAAAACATCACTGTGAACTAGCTGTAAAATTCCTTTTGCCCTTGTTGCACAAGAGGGGAATCTTACCCAATCATGCTTCCCATCTAGACAATGTTCACAGAAATCAAAATCCATAGAGAAGTTAGACATACCTTCAACCATACCTTTACCATGTAGTAGTCGAAGACCCTTCTCTCTTATATGCCCCAGTCTTTGATGCCACAGCATAACCTTTTCTCCAAAGGTTGTAGGAGTTCTTTCTTATTCAACTCCAATATCATGAAAAATGGAACTATTACACCCATCACTAATAGTGCTTCCTTGCAGCTTATACATAGTTCCAAACTAAACTCCCTTCAACAACACCATTGCTCCTTGAACCATCCTGCAAGTTTCCTTTTCAAATATTGTTGTTACCCCTGCATCGTTCATTTTGCTTACAGAAATAAAATTTCTAGCCAAATCTGGGATGTGTATAACACCAGGTAGTGTTCTAATCCTTCCATCTATGAAACTCAACTTGAATTTTCCTCTTCCTATGATTCTTGTTGTCGAATCATCACCTAAGAAAACATCACCTCCATCATACCTTTCATATTCACAGAACCACTCCCTATGGGGATTCATATGAAAGGATGCACTAGAGTCAACCAACTATGCCTCATGATCTTCATGTTTTCTTGAAGAAGCCAAGTACACATTCCCTCCTTCTTCTGTGGAGGTATTTTCTTCTGTAGAAGGGAATTCTTCAAATCCCTTCTTTTTCTCAACATTGGATCTACATTGCTTCTTGTAGTGCCCTTATTTTCCACATCTCCAACATACCTTTACAAAATTTATGGAAGATTTAGATCTACCCTTAGACTTAGATCTCCCACTTGAGAACTTAGATCTATTTATTTCCTGGGAGCATCATGTTGCAAATAATGCGTATGTGCTTTGTCCTTCCATATTCTTTCATCTCATCTCCTCCGACAACAAGGATGAGTCTACTTCATCAAACTTCAAGGCAGTTGTATTACTACCTATGGCCACAATCAGGCTATCATAGGAGTCTGGTAAAGAACACAGTAAACTGATACATTTATCTTCATCTGAAATTTTAATCGCAACATATACTAACTGACTTACCATGATATTGAAGGCATTCAAATGCTCTTCCACCAGGTCTCCATCTCTCATCCTCAGGTTATACATCTTCTTTCTCAGGAATAGTTTATTTACTAGGGAGTTAGACTAATACAACTTCCCCAATTTTTCCCATAAATCCTTGGTTGTAGATTCCTCTAACACATTCAGTAATACGGAATCTAGGAGGCACAATTGGATTGTGTTGTTTGCCTTCTGATCCAACTTTTTCCAGTCATTTGTTGAAGTTCCTGTAGGTGAGGTACCTGGATCTACCACGATCCACTGATCTTTTTCCACCAATAGATCTTCCATCTTGAGCTTCCACAGCTCAAAACTTTGCCCATTAAACTTCTTGATCTCCATCTTTGAATTGCTTGCCATTTCTTTTCACCTGAAAAACTATACCACATATCTCCCACTGTAACAAGTCTTATCACAGTCCCGAGCCAAACCCTTGATCACAAAGGCGTCCCCCTGAAGCCAAAAAATATCTGATAGAAAATATAGATTTTAACCTTGTACAATATTTATTGCAAACATATTTTAAGTAAAAGAACAGAAAAGATACAATGGCAAATACAAACATTACACAGAGATTTTTCCCCTAGAAACCCAAACCGAGAAAACCAACATATTTTGTATTCATTCATAGTGATACATTGTTTACAATACAATATACATATAGGAGCCAGCGGCATCCAAAACCCTAACCCAATGACCTGGATTAGTCAACAACCCTAATTCCTTAACTGGAAATAGAAAACCATCGGCAAAAATATAACACATACCCAACAATATCTAGTTAACAAACCCGTGCATCAAGGGAAAATCTGTCGTTGGCTATTGTTATTTCAAGCACTCAAATTCAACGTAATAGTTTGACCAGGGAAAACAAATGTCAATCCCAACCATCTGTCTTGACTAGAGACAGGGGAGGACCCAATCGACATAGAAGACGACCTTCTAGATGCACATTTATTTCGTATTGAAGCGACCTCAAAATATCTTGAAGAAACAGAAAATGTTTTGGAAAAAGGGAAGGCATCTGGAGATCTCCCTGCAAATAAAAAGAAGGTCCTAGCTCTAAAAGAAACACCATTCACTATCATGAATTTATATCTATATAAATTGGGTCCCGACGATGTCTTGAGGAGATACACCTTAGAGAAAGAACGAGAAAGCATAATCGAAGAAGCACATGCGAGACCGGTTGGAGGTCACTTCCAGGTTGAAACGACAGCCTGAAAGATACTCCAAGCGGGACTTTGGTGGCTGACCCTGCACAAATATTGTCAGGAGCAAGTGAAAAAATGCGACAACTTCCAAAGAATGGGTTGGCCTCTATGGAAAAATGAAATTCCCTTGCAGTTGGTAAACTCTAGTTTACCATTTGAAATTTGGGCCATAGACTTTGTCAGAAATTTTCTCCATAGAGAAAAAACAACAGGTGCAAAGTACATTATTACTGCAGTTGAGTATGTAACCAAATGGGTAGAAGAAGACCTAGTCAAGTCATGTACTAAAGAAGTTGCATCAAAATTCATCTATGAGAATATAATAACAATATTTGGATGTCCAGTAACATTAATCGGTGATCAAGGGATGCATTTTGTAAATGATACAACCCAATTCCTTCTCAAGAAATTTCTCATCGACCATAGAAAAACAATTGCATACCATCCTCAAGCAAATGGTGTTGTTGAATCGTTCAATAAAACATTACACAAAGGACTTACCAAAATCTATGGAATCGATAAGAATGAGTGGGATGATAAAGTTCTTGTAGTTCTATGGGCATATACATATGCATATAAGAGATCGATTGGCCAAGCCCCTTTTAAATTGATTTATGGAAAATAATTTTTGATTCCACTCCACTTATGGGCCAACTCAGATAGGGTGGCATATGTTGCCAAGTTCGACCAGGGAAGAAGTTTGAATGATAGACTCTACCAATTGAACAAACTTGAAGAAGGAAGTTTGATATCAATACATCATCAAGAAGTCAAGAAAGCAGAGTAGAAGGAACAATTGAGTCGATCAGCGGTAGAGTACCAATACCAGAAGGACATTCGAACAAGCATACGTAACTTATTTAGACATCAACAAAGCCATCACCAAAGAATTTTGCCTATCTCTCTCTCTCTCTTTCTTTTTCTCTCTTTTTCTACCAAATGTAATAAACAAACCCAATCTTGATTAGGATGAGAAAGGAAATGGCGTGGGGGGACATGTTGTAAGAGCTAGTTGACTCTGTCGACTAGACCTGACATTTGATTAATAATTATTCGGTCGACTATCGAAGTCGAAATTACAAGTTGGTTGAAGTATCTCTTCAACTGACTGACCCAGGCAATTAAGTAGTTACAACTTCCTAGCAACTGAACATGTATGTATAAATAGATGATCATGTATCAAGGAAAGTGTATCTTTTGTGTTGTGTTGACACATATTTAATAAAGTGTTGTTTCTTGGGCTCTCAGTACGTTGTGTATGTATTTGCATATGTGTATGTAACCTCTATTCTTTGCTTGCTTATGTGATGGCCTATTGGTAAGATTCCCTACTTTTCCCTAGATTACAACAAGGACGTTGCAGACAATGACACCAATTGTGAAAAGGGTGAAGAACCCTAGGGACATGGTCTCACATCATGGCATTATCAAGTTAATGGTGGAACACGCCCTGCATAAGGAAGAACACACTTTGAATAGTATTGTTTTACCACTTGTTATACTTTCTGAGAATGAATTGGTTTCACTTCATGCACCTCAACAAGAAATGGCTACACTTATAGCACTGGAAGAGGCCATGGATGCAACTCCACCGCCAGATAACAATGTTGCAGATACGGTAAGCCCAGATGTTGTAACTCCTCCACCAAAGAAACCCAGAAGGACAACTAGGGTAAGGGGTCATATTGCTACAATTCCAACAAAGGAAGACCAGGACAGTGATTTTGAAGTGACTGGCACCAAACCCCCTACAAAGAGAGTCATATGGTTTAAAAAGAGACAACCCCATGTTCCAAATAAAAATAGAATGAGACACATGACTGCAACTCAACACAAGAAATGAAAACCTATTGAAATGAAAGAACAAGCACAAAAGGATGAATTGGAAACAAATGAAGCAATAGATACAAAACCCTCCACTGACACACAAGAACTAGCGGAGGGCACCGACATGGAAGTGGATGAAATAGTAGAGACAAAACCCTCCCCTAACACACAAGAACCAGTGGTGGACACCAACCTGGAAGCTAATGAGACCTTTGCTGACACACGAGAACCAACAAAAGGAACTCTTGGAGACTGGCTTATCGTCCTCCTTGATGAATATTCAGATGAAGAAGAACCAAAAGTAAAATCCCCTATTGTCCCACAAGAACTAATCGGGATCCCTTCTGGAGAAAAAGTTGCAAACCCATAAGAAATAGAAGAGGAACATCAAGTTTAGGCTCCTGGTGACACACAGAAACCAACAGAGAGCAATCCTCGACAAAATTCATCCAAGCCTTAAGAAACATAAGCAGAGGAACTAGAGCACTCTACCATTCCACAAACTCCTCCACAGGAATCGGAGGCTCTTGTTGACCCAAAAGAACCAGAAAGTATCACTCTTGAGGAAACAAAGGCCAATCCATAAGAGAAAGAGGAATCACAACCAAAGGTCCTTACTAATCCAAAAGAACTAGTAGGAAACACTATTGGGGAACGACCTACCAAATCATATAAATCAAGCAAAGCATAACTGGAAGCAAAAGAGCTTGATGATCCAGCAGGAAAAACCTTTGGATACAACTCTGCTAATGCACAAGAGTCGGGAAAATAAGAACCAAAAATAGAGATTGTTGAGCCTAAGAGGTATCTAATTACTGCTACATCCTGGGTAAGCATTCCACACTCCTTACCTATTTATGGATCTTTGGTAAATCAAAATAGAATGTTGAGAATGAAGAGATGGAAGCTACAACTCAACTTTAAAATGTTGAAGGATGTGCTTGATGAACAAAGGGCACCTGAGAAATCAGGTTACCCTGCAACAAGACCTCTTGTTTTAGGGGAACCCTTCATCAGATTACAGAAACAACTCAAATTAAGGAAACAAGGGAACTAGTTGTTTAGGAAACAAACTTTATGTTAATTGATGAGGCCACTCAGAAAGCAACAGAGCAGGAACTAGCAGGAAATAGAGGAGTCACAACAAAACATAACACCAGTGAAAAGAAGGTGGAAATAGTAGAGGTAGACTGTAGTGTCATAGACCTCCATGGTCACCTTGATTTCTCTAACCCTAAGTGATTGTTGGTTGCATAGGGACATGTAACAATTTTGGGTTGGGGGAATTTACAGGTGCCTAAATTGGCATACTTTTAGCACCCGTCTAATACCTTTTTCCTTACCATTTTTCACTAATAATTTCATTTTATACACCTTCCTTTTCTAGTTTTGTTTCACTTTTCATCAAGGTATGAATCTTTCCCCATATGTAATTTTTACATTATTCTTACATATTTATTAAGGAACTTGTTACGTTCATGCACTAATATTGCTATACAAAACCAATTACAGTGGTTGCCTTACAGTAGTTGCAGTTCCTTATAGTAGTTGAAACTCTTTCCAATGGTCTCAATTCCTCTATGTTGTTGCGAATTTGAGCACAATACAATTGTTGCAACTCTAATTGCACTCTTTGTTGTTGCAACTCCAAGTACGACATTGTTGTTTCAATTCCAAAGATGACATCATTGTTGCAATTCTGAGCACGAAATCCTTGTTGCAACTCTGAGTAGAAAGTCTACCAGTACAGTAGTCAATAATACGGTCGGAAGCTAGGGAACACCCCTCACATAGGAAAGAGACAGTAGGCAAGTGGACAACCAAAAGAGAAATCTGGTTTCCTACCAATTGTCACTCAACTGATCTGATTCAACACATGCTCGATACTTACTAAAATTTGGCAATATCAATGTAAACGAATAAATAGTCGATTCTCATGGTTGTCCATCCATCCCTTTTTTATTTTAGATATCAATTTTACTATAAAAACACCCCATCTCCCTTGAGCTTGGGAGAAAGAATTATTCTAGAGATAACATTTGGTTGTTATTGTTACTTTCAAACTTCTAGAATACAATTTGTGTTCTTCTCGTGTTCACGTGTTGATGTGGTGATGATCACGTGATTCTTATTTCATAGCCCAATGCCTTGTCTAAGGGGGTAGGGCCCCCTCATTATTCAGGTACTGCATGTATATTAAAGAGTAGGATTAGCATTTCATTTCTATTCATTTAAATTTTGTAGTTATTTTGTCTTGTTACATTGTTGCAATTCCAAATCTCGTAGACAGTTAATTGCAATTTGAGTGTGGTTAATAATTAGTTTCTTTGCATTGTGAATTTTGCAATCATAAGTTGCAACTCGATATTGATTCAATTTTTGTAAGTTTGTAATCACAAGCATTGTTCATCTCGTGTTGTTGCAACTCGCATTGTTGTAGCTCGTGTTGTTGCAACTCGCATTGTTGCAACTCACGTTGTTGTAACTTTCGTGTTGCAAATCCATTGTTGTAATTCACGTTGCTGCAACTCCACTTGCAACTTTACTTTATTATGCTTTCTTTCAGATTTATGACAGCTTTATTCCTCAATAGCTTGGGATTGATATTACTGGTTTTTTAAATTAACATTGGAAGTACTAACATGTAATTGTTAGAGCAAGACAAGGTCATCACTTTACTTCAGTATGTCACCATTAGATGTTAACATAACTTTACTTTCCACAAGTGTGATTTCCTTTACGCAAGTGTGATTTACTTTATGTCGGTGTGATTTACTTTACGCAAGTGTGATTTATATTTTGTCAGTCTAATTTACTTTCTACAAGTGTGATTTACTTTTTGCAAAGTGTGATTTTCTTTCCACAAGTGTTATTTACTTTATGCAAAGTGTGATTTACTTTATGCAAGAGAGATTTACTTTTCGCAAGTTTGATTTTATTTTCCTGCAAAGGTGATACTTATTTTCCTTCAATTTGAGAAGTAGGATAGTTTGGTGACTTAATTAAGTGTCTTGAAATCTTTTTTTGTGACATTCAAAGTTCTACAACTCCTTAGTGATTATAGCACTACACTTGCATATAAGGTGCACGACAATTCGTAAGTAAGATGTGAACTCATATTGATAATTGAATGCACAACTCTTCAGTTTCCCACTAAGTCAATTAGGAAGTAATTGAAAATTCCATCATTTTTGGCATCGTTGTTGGGGAATTTTCAAAAAGAGTAGTTGTTGTTTCAATAGTGTGTGTATTTTCATTTCAGTAGATTGAGTGCTATGATTTCTTTTCAGCAATCATAGAATGTTTTTCTAACCTTTTCTATGCACGTATTTAGAGATCATAAAGGTAGACTTATTATTTCATCCAAAAACACCCGAAAAATTAACAGTGTGGGTCAATATCAAGAGGGAAAGGAGCACAATCAACCAAACTACCTATCACCTCCGACATTTTTTCTTGCCAAAAAGAAGCCCAAGATATATCCTCGAGAATATGAGACTGTACAAGGGTCTATGCACATAGAGGTTCCACCTTCTGAAGGGATGATCAATCAACAATATCACTTCAAGGAATACATATTTCCTAAAGTACCCGAAGAGACAAAGGACAACCCGCGAAGAGAAACGAAACACGAAATTGTCAAGGAATAAACCTCTACTTTTGGATTCCCAATCAGAGGATCAAATGAAGAGACTAAAATGAAGAAAATCCATTATTCAACCTTGCCAAATTTTCATGGGTTATCTAAAGAATATCTTGACACCTTCCTCTTTGAGTTTGACGTACTTTGTAGAAGTTATGACTATGTGTCGGATGCCCATAAATTGAAACTTTTCCCTTCCACATTCAAAGATGCTACACTATGTTGGTTCATGGATCTTGGCAAGGATAGCATCTGCACATGGGACCAGATGACGAAGACATTTCTAGAAAAATAATAGGACTACTACAATGATAAATAAAGAAGGGAGGAAGTCTTCAGAATGGTGTAGCATGAAGATGAGAGCCTTGAAGATTATGTTGAATGGTTCAACTATAACTTTCAGAGGGCAAGGCAAGGAGATCTAGATCCTGAAATATGACATGTCTTTTTTCTGAGAGGAGTCCGAGATGAATGCATATAGCTTCTCAACCTGATGGGTAGGGGAGACATCTCTCAATTGGAATATAATACTATCTTAGAACTTTGTTGTAAATATTCTAGAGGCACATCAAAAATAAGCAAAGGACCAAGGGGTATACTGGAAAGAACTTGAAATATTGTTGGAGGTGGATTTACGAGGGAAGAAATCAAGAACATTTTAGAGTACTTCAATACCAACATACTTAGTTCCTTGAGCTCCCAGCTAGATACATTTCAAATAAGGAAGAAGAAGGAAGAGACAGAACGAGCTTTGGCTATGTTTTTCCCAAAGTGTAGGACAAAGGATCCATGAAAATAATTTCCGTTGGATCAGATTAGGTTTGTGGAATATGTAGCGAGAACCATGTTACTCGTAATTGTCCATCCTTACCTGGACTAAAAGATATCTATCAGAAAGTGAAGGAACGAAAATAGTTATGCTTTCTCTCTCAGAAGTGACCCAGGCAACCCAGACCTCAAGGTATGATCCAAGATCAATATCAGTATTTCAATTCATATTGGAATAACCCTTCCATGCAATATTATTCTCAACCATGGAGTATTCCAACACAAAAATGGGTGTCTCCTCCTCCTCCAAACCATTTATGGCAACAAGGGTGGAGAAATCATATTGTAGGAGGGCCTCAACAACCTATGACACAACCATCCATGCAACTTTCTCCTCCTCCCTAGATGCAGGTATCCACATCTTCCTTTCCTAGACCACAACTACGTACACAATCCATTCCTAACCCCAATAACGGAAGGCCAAGGAAAACAACGTAAGCTACTGGACTTGTTGCCTACCCTACTTATTCCATATCTTCCTTAGACTACAATGATATCCATCTTTGATTTGGGAAGACTATAACCAAGGACCAACCTCACATTGGTATTGAATATTTGAATGAGGATGTCTGAAATGAAGAATTGGAACCAAAACAATATTAGGAACCTTCGAAAGATGAGAATTCCCACCTTGAACTTCAAAACCCACCCTATCTAGAAAGGCTACGCCTAGAGAAACCTTTTACTCATCCTGAGTTTGACTTCCTCAGAGAACTCAAAAATGTGTGTTTCAAAATACTACTATTTCAATCCATCAAGGATGTGCCCATATAATCAAAAGAAGTATAGGAACTTTTCTTGAGGAAACCTAGTAGAAAATGAAAGGATTCCCAAACCATCCATGTCACGGGAAAATTTTCTTACTTGATGATGGGGGGAGTTCTTGTAACTAAATACTCAAATCCAGGAAGTCGAATAGTTAATGTACATATCAATAATACTCTCATTATTAACACATTAATCAACCTTGGGGATACAATCAATGTTATGACAGGTGAGACCACGCAAGCCTTAGGTCTTATGGGCCTAAGGAAAACCCCAATCATACTTGATCTAACCAATAGATCAACCATTAAATCAGAAGGAATATTGGAAGATGTAGTGATGTTAGTAGACTCGTGGGAATATCCTACTGACTTTATGATCCTATAGCCAAAAACCTCTCTCAGAGGGTATCCTCTAATCCTAGGAAGGCCTTGGTTGGCCAAAACAGATGCTTACATAGGTTGTAGGTCAGGAAATATGACCATATCCTATGGGACATCCACAAAACAATTAACCCTCTATCCTCCCTCCAATCTCAGCATTGGCCTAGAGACACCACTTTTTGTTGACGAAGAATATACCGAGGAAGAAGGAGAATCCCATCAAGTTCTCTCCATAGACCAATACTTATCCATAAGAGATAAAATAGAGGATGATGAAATTGGTGATTTTATAGCTTTCTCTTCCTCAAAAAACACACATATTTGTGAGCATGTAATGTAACCAGAGACACAATATTCTTTAGCCTCAACAAGCATCTCACCCATAGAACACGAATCCAAACCAGAGAAATACCAAGGATCCCTTATAGAAACAGTAGAAATCAGCCCAGGGAAAACCTTGAAAATAAACTAGGGACTAAATTAACAACAAAAAGAGTGATTGGTTAAAGTACCGCAAAATCAGATTGATGCCTTCGCCTGGGATTACTCTGACATAAACGAAATCCATCATGACCTATGCACACATCACATATATATTAAGGAAGGATCTCGACCCATCCACCAACCCCAACATCAGATGAATCTAACACTGAAGGACATAGTCAAAGAGGAACTACATAAATTGCTTATAGCCAAATTCATCTACCCAATTTTTTATACCCAATCAGTCTCCCCTCTAGTCATAGTACCAAAGAAAAATGGTAAATGGAGAATTTATTTTGAATATAGAGAACTCAACAAAGAAACACACAAAGACCGCTCCCCACTACCATTCATTGACCAGGTACTCGATACGTTGGCCGAAAAGAAATAATTTTCTTTCCTTGACAAATTCAGTGGGTATAACTAGATCCAAATTGCACCTGAAGATCAAGACAAAACAACGTTCACTTGCCCATGGGGGACATTTTCCTATTGTGCTCTACCATTTGGGTTATGCAACGCCCCTGCCACCTTTCAGCAAGTTGTTATTGGTATATTCTCTGATTTAATTCATGAATGTGTGGAAATATATATGGACTATTTCATGACATATGGGGACAAATGTGAAGAGGCATTAACAAACCTAGAGAAAACATTGATAAGGTGTAGAGAATGAAATGTTTCCCTCAGCAATGAAATTTTTTTTATGATGTTAATTGATGGCATTATACTAGGACACCGCATCTCATCCAAAGGTATCCAGGTATATCCAACAAAAGTAAAGGGAATATTAAACTTTCCAACCCCAACTTCATAAAAGCATGTATGCATTTTCATGGGATATGTTGGTTATTATCGTCGATTCATCAAAAAAAATTCAGAAATTGCTCATCCATTATTTGCTTTACTTAACAAAGATATTGAGTTTGTATGGAAAAAGACTTTCCAACATGTGCTTGATGAATTGAAAATCAAAGTGTCAGAAGCTCATGTCTTACGAGGATCGGATTGGTCCCTCCCATTCCACATCTCCACATATGCATCAGACATCGCCATTGGAGTTGTTACAAGAATTTGATATTACCATCCTAGATAAACCAGGAAAAGATAATGTAGTTGTTGACTTTCTTTCTAGAATAACATCTAATGAAAATGAACCTCGAGTAGAAGATCACTTTCTAGATGAACATCTCTTTGTAGTATCTACTAACTCACCATGGTTTGCAGATATTGCCAACTTTTTGGCTATAGGAAATCTCCCACAACACCTATCTTAAAAGCATGTACGCATTTTCTTGGGATATGTTGGTTCTTATCGTCGATTCATCGAATTTTTTTCAGAAATTGCTCATCCATTATTTTCTTTACTTAACAAATATATTGAGTTTGTATGGACAAAGACTTTCCAACATGTGCTTGATGAATTGAAAATCAAAGTGTCAAAAGATCCTGTCTTATGAGGATCTGATTAGTCCTTCCCATTCCACATCTCCACATTTTCATCATACATCCCCATTGGATTTGTTACAAGAATTCAATATTACCATCCTAGATAAACCAGGAAAAGATAATGTAGTTGTTGACTTTCTTTCTAGAATAACATCTAATGAAAATGAACCTCTAGTAGAAGATCACTTTCTAGATGAACATCTCTTTGTAGTATCTACTAACTCACCATGGTTTGCAGATATTTCCAACTTTTTGGCTATAGGAAAGCTCCCACAACACCTAACTCCCAAAGAGAGACAAAGCATAGTCAGGAAAAGTGAAATATTTTCATGTATTGATGGTTGCCTCTTTTACACTTGGTCTGATTTGATTATCAGAAGATGTATATGAGAAGAAAAAATCCATGAGATACTAAAAGCCTGTCATGATGGGCCATGTGGGGGCCGTTTTGTTGATAAAAGAATTGGGTACAAAGAAATCCATCGGGGGTACTATTAGCCCACCATCTTCGGAGATTCCAAATAATATGTGAAGAGGTGTGACAGATGTCAACACATGGGTAGACCCATACAAATAGATGAAATTTCACTACAACCGCAGATGGTGTTAGAACATTTTGACAAATGGGCCACTAATTTTGTGGGAATAATAAATCCCCCTTCCCATCGACACTCCTTCATCCTCATCTGTACACACTATGTCACAAAATGGATGTTGGAAAAGGAACTTTTGACAGCAACCGAACATCCAGTAGTGGAGTTTCTCCATGGAGAGATCTTTGTAAGGTTTGGGATACCATGAGAGATAGTGATCGAGGGAGGAACTCATTTCACGTCCTGGCTTGTTAGAGACCCAATGGAAAACTATAATATCAATCATAAATTAATAACACCATATCACCCACAAGAAAATGGACAAGTAGAGGGGACTAATAAGATCCTTGAGACCATCATCACCAAAAATTTCAGGTTGCATCTCAAGGATTGGGATGATAGAATCCCTGAAGCTTTATGGGCCTACATAACAACCTAGATAACTACTACATGATGCACACCTTATGAGCTAGTATATGGGAAAGAGTATGACTTCCCATCGAGACAGAAATCTAGACACTTAGGACAATAGTAAAACTTGTGTTGGACCTATTAGAAGCTCTGAAACAAAGACTACTTCAAATTAATGATTTGTATGAACTACAACGGGATTCCCTACACCGAGCCACAATGATACAACATCAAAGGGATAGGTGGCATCATAATTTTATCGAGAAAAAGAAGTTCAAAGCTGGAGACTAGGAATTACTATTTGATTCCAGGTTCAAGGTTTTCAAAGAAAAATTTCACACCAGATGGCTTCGTCCATATGATATTGATACAATGTATGATAGTGGGTCCATCAAAATATGTACCATAGATGAAGACAAAATTCCTCTAATGGCTAATGGGAATAGGCTTTGCCTATATCATCGACCCATATCAAAGGAATCTTTTATGAGGAAGATTGACAATGGATGGCCAGAGAGTGATCTAGAACTCGTTCAGGAAGAACAAATCCCTGCTAGATAATTATTTTCTTCTCCAATAAAAAATGTGAAACTAACCTAGCTGGAGAATTTTAAAAAAATGTGAAACCATCCTAGTTGACGCATTCAAAAAAAAAAAAGGGCACTTCATTGTTTCGTGATGGTTATGTCAGGATCCTTCTCAACAAAATTTTAATAAAATCCTCATTTTTTTCTAATAATTTTTTTTTTTTCAGGATATACAGGGGAGAAAAATGTTGTTGAAACTCCTATTATTGCAAATCTTGTTGCTCCAACTCCCTTTTTCTGCAACTTCTTTGTTGCAATTCTCATTATTGTAACTTGTATTTCTGCAACTCTCGTTGTTACAACTCCATTTTTTTGCAGCTTCTTTGTTGCAACTCCCTTTTTACACAACTTATTTGTTGCAATTCCCATCCACACCACTAAGGCCACAACAACCATTGTTGCAAACCTCAGTGTTGCAGCACCATCTCCGTAACTTGTGTTGTTGTGAATTTGCTTACATATTTCACGTTATGTGTATAATCGTTATTGTACTTCCGGTGGATAGAACCAACAACGTCGACGTTGAATTTCTGGTTAAGACCATTGATGTGACTCTACTCCAGTTGTCGAAATACACTAGCATAGTACTCATACAACAAATCAAGGTAAGAAGAGAAAGGTACAAGTTCCAATAAGAATATGTGATTCTATTTTTAAATGGCATGTGTTTTATTAATCATTCCACTATAACTATCACCTTACACCATCATTGCCATATCTGCGACCTTGTACTCTCATTTCCATATCCACCATTGTTATTTATACAATTTGAAATTCCCTACCCAATAACCATCCATTTCTTGTGCAAACATAATCAATCAGACTTAGCAGAAATAAGGAACCATGGGGGCTTCATTGATATGCAGGGAACCTACAGAAGCAATGTTACTCGAGGCCTATGACAACATTAGAGAAATTTTGCAATAAGTCGGTTGGATGGAATATGTGTAACGCTTACATGGATATGAAGATGAAGTAGTTCTAGAGATCGCTTTGAATTTCAGAGCTAAACACTCCACAGTAGCATGTGCTCGGGTAGAATTCACCAAGGAGATGATGGCAGAAGTCACAGGTTTACCAAGGACACATGAAAGATGGTACACTAGAAGGACCTCCCAGCCTAAAATTCTGAGGCAATTCCTTGAACCTTGAGAGGCCTTAGTGAAGAAATGTGTTAGTCCTAAATTCTGCACCTGAATGCTAAAGCAGCAGAGCTAGGCCACCTCAAGTTTTGAAATGGTTTGCTTTTAACAAGTTCGGTTTGTTGGTTAGTTGGAGGGTTGGTTTGACCAAGAAAAAAACATGGTTGGGTTGGAAAGGTGATATGATTGTAGGTCCTCCTTGGCTGGTGGTACACAAATGATAGATAAGTGAGAAAATAGTGGGATGAACAAAGGAAGAACAACAAACAACTCAATGAATTACCTGCTGCAAGAAGTCTAAGACTCAAAATAATATTTCAAGGCATAAACAAATATCCAAACACAATTACTCCCACAGGTTGCAATAAATCAAATCCTTTACTAAAGCATTAGTTGTTTTCCAGGTTGCATGTCAGTAAAAGATGAGTTATAACAATAGCTGAAAGGAAAATGAGATGTACTTTGCACACATAAAAAATTGCATTCAAGATAAGAGAAAAACACATGTAGATTTGAACATAAATCACATTGCCATCAAGAGAAAATTCAATAGGTAGAGATCTTAATCCAATCATGGAACAAGTTCAACCAGTTTGATATATTGATTTCCTTCCCAAAAATTGAACCCTTCAGTCATACAAAAAATGCATATTTGTCATTGTTGGAGAGCTTCTCACCCCTTTGAAATTGAGGCTTAACTCTACACTAATAGTTGGAGAACAACTCGTTGAATTAATTAAATCTTGTTGGAGTACAGTAATGCATACTTCAAACTTAACTTAACAAAAAGAGGTGGTTCATATCAAATACAAATGACCACTTATTATGCCTTAATTTAAAAAGTCTTGAACTTAAACAACTAAAACTGCTACTAATGATAAAAATAAACTGATGCATATGTTGAAGTGAACTGAGCCTTGACAAAACTAACTAGGAATGATAGAACTAGGTTCTGGATCAAGCACTTGTATCCATATGCATTGTTGGAGGCCAACTAGGAGATAACTCGATAGACAAACATCCTCTTTAGGTACTCCTTCATAGCAGCGTTCTTCTTCAAATTATCTCCTTCAGAAAGCAGCAAGTCTTTTGGTGTTTCTTCTGGAGTCTTTGATACTTCTTCTGCAATTTGGAGTACAATTTTCCCAATTCCTAGTAGTGGTGTTGCAAGGTTTGGACTTGAAGCTTCAGTTCTTGCACTTGTTGGTTTTCATCGACCCTCTCTGTTTTGACCACAACCTGCCTTTTCTTCTTGTTTTTCTCTATGATAGACTTGTTGTGGTCAGTCAATGTTCTGCTCCTCCTCTTTCTCATATCATATATGTGTATTACCTTTGGTTCCTTTCCTTGTGTTCCTTTAATGGACCCATGTACTTCCAAAGTACCAGTTTTGATTTTTGGTTTAATGTCCTATGAATATTGGTGAGTATCCCTTGCATGTGATGAGATGCCATCAGAATCCTGCTCAGGATTTGGGCCAAAGTCCCCTGCATCTGGTTGTAAGATTGAATCTACAGGGTACTCTGTTTTGACAGCTACAAGTTGCACTCCTAAAGCTTCACCCTTGCAAAATTCCAATCTTACTTTATCCCTTGTCATCTTTTTCAATATATGGACAACCATTTCTTCCATGCTGGAAAATTCATGGTTGTCATCATCTTTGATCACAATTGGTTGGGGGTATTTTAATGATGGCTTAAAAAGAGCCTTGGAGTTCAATCTCAATTGGTTTGTAATTCTGGTTTTCTTGTTGGGTTCACTTGGTATTTCAATGTTTTTTTCACCCTTTCTCTTTTTGTATGGTCTAGCTGCAGGGGATGTTTTAGGCAAGGCTCTTATAGGAACAATATTTCCCTTAACCACTTCATTGTTGCGTGGTTTACATCCAAGTTCCCCCCTCATTCTAGTCACGGGTTTTTTAGGTTGTTGCTTGATGGGGGTTCTTTGCTCCTCCTCTGAATGGTTGGATGATAGAGACCTCTGTGGTGTTTCATGTGTACGTGGATTCATGTGGGAAGCTTTGCCACTTTTTCTCTCCTTCCCCTTACCTGCAGAAGACCTTAGTTTCCTATGAGGGGATTCCTTCTTCATGGGGGTCTCTGGCTTGTTTTCTTTGGAGGGTGTGTTCTTTATTTTAGGGCCTTTCCCTTTATTTTTTATAGGTTGGACAGGCTTCATCGAGCTCCCAGGCTCAGGAGATACCCTAAACTTTGTCTTTTCTTCACTTGCATTACCTTCATTCTGTGAATCAGGCACTTGTTCCTCTTCCTTCAATCCCACAGATTTCAAGAAATAACCCCAAGGCATTTCAATCTCCTCTAAAGTGAAAAACACCAATAATTTGATTAAGCATTGATGGTACAGGCTCCTGTGAGCAGATCTAGGGTGGATTTGAACCCTCCTGGCCATTTTGGTTAGGCTTTTAAGCAGGTAATAGGGTAAGTTTATCTTTGTGTCTCCACTTAGACGCATAAGGAAATGAAGGTGATAACATTGTACTATGGCGAATCGACCCTCACATGTTATATACCTTTGCACCGCTGCTAGGGTTCCCTTCCAATCTTCCTTTATCCACGACACAGGGATTCCTTGGCTCTAGTCAGTGTCTCAGTGCTCGAGAACCAATAATTTTTTGCAGACATCAGGAGGTAGCTTACCTTTCTTAAACCACCTTTCCCCATAGACAGGGAGAGCATAGGTTTCTCCAATGAAGTGCTCTATAATATGAATGTAGATATCCCCAAGATGGGTTTGGAATCCATCAAATGTCTATGCGAACAGCATAGCTATGCCTGTGTGGTATCCTTCAAATGTGCACAGGAAGTCATACCATTATGCCTTTACAAAAATATTATGTATTTCAGGTATGGATTCGAATAGCTCAAGGCCTCGTGGTTTGGCCCTGTTCAATTGCCATTGATCTCAGGGAGGAACCATGGTGTACAAAGCACTTCTACTTTCAATGATGCACTGAATGTGAACTTCCTCATGTTGAACTTGATACTTGCATGTTATTAACCCTCTGTACAACCTGTAGTAGCCAAGATGGTACAATACAGTTCTCACGACCATGACTAACACTATACAATGATGAAGTTGCATGTGTACTAGTGTGGAGGCGTTTGTTCATGATCACGCGCGTATGCATGCACCAATCAAAAGGTTTAAATATTTAAAATAACTCATTAAATTCTTAAATAATTTAAAAATCAGTGCGCTAACAATATTTGCAAGA
This sequence comes from Picea sitchensis, assembly GCA_010110895.2. NCBI lineage: Eukaryota > Viridiplantae > Streptophyta > Pinopsida > Pinales > Pinaceae > Picea > Picea sitchensis. The sequence goes on along the minus strand of SNQJ01S0116558.1, from coordinate 9,911 downwards.
ATAGACGAGTTCTTGCAATCAACCTTGTCTGTGCATATAAAAGAATATTACATGTGCTATGAGCTCAAATAATGGTAAAAATGATGACAAGTACTTCATACCCAAACCATAACATATAATTACCCTTCAAGAAAACAAAAGATGGTGAAAAAATCAGTACATAGGGGTAATGAAAATAAAAATTGAGTCATTTTTGTAATGGGGGACCAACTTAACCAATAGAAAAAGGTCTGATTTTTTGATGGAGGTATAGGGTAATGAGAGGAGGGGCAGGGGTGCAGACCTAGGTCTCAACAAAATGTACAGGATTCAAACGACGGTATTTTCCACACACCTGGAAAGACGTAGCTATATCTGTGCAATGATATTTCACCTGTGAAGGTCGCTATGGGGTTGTCTATGTCTATCATATTTGACTTTTGGATTATCTTTGACATAATAGACCCATTAATATGCCATACTTCCTATTCAGGACACTACGGACAATGACAACACTTGTGCAAAGGGTAAAGAACCTCAAGGATGTGGTCTCACATCATGGCCTTATCAAGTTATTGGTGGACCATGCTCTACACAAGGAAGGTCGCACTTGGAATAGTATTGTTCGACCACTTGTTATACTTTATGAAAATGAAGTGGTTGCACTTCATGGAACACAACAAGCAATAAATGGGCCATTTTGATTTTGTTAGAACATTTTGACAAATGGGCCATTGATTTTTTGGGATAAATAAATCCCCCTTCCTGTCGACACTCCTACATCCTCATATTTACATACTATGTCACAAAATGGATGAAGGCAAAGGCACTTCTGACAACAACCAAACATGCAGTAGTGTATTTTGTCCATGAAGAGATCTTTGTAATTTTCAGGATACCACGAGAGATAGTGACTAACGAAAGAACTCAGTTCACATCATGTCTTTTCAAAGACCTAGTAGAAAACTATAAGATAAATAATAAAGTAACAACACCATATCACCCGCAAGAAAATGGACAATTATAGGGGACTAATAAGATCCTTAATACTGTCATCACCAAAACCATCAGGCCACATCTCAAGGATTGGGATGATAGACTCCCCGAAGCTTTATGGGCCTACAAAACAACCTAGAGAACTACTAAATGATGCACACCTTATGAGTTAGTATATGGGAAAATAGTACTACTTCCCATTGAGACAAAAATCCAGACACTTAGGACAAAAGTACAACTTGGGTTGGACCTATCAAAATCTATGAAACAAAGACTGCTTCAAATTAACGCGTTGGATGAACTATGTTAGGATTCCCTACACCGAGACACAATGATACAACATCAAAAGGATAGGTGGCATGATAAGTATATCAAGAAAAAAAAATTAAAAGATGGATATTGGGATTACTATTTGATTCCAAGTTCAAGGATTTCAGAGGAAAATTTTGCACTAGATGGATCGATCCATATGAGATTGATACAATGTATGATAGTGGGTCCATCAAACTATGTAGCATAGATGAAGACATAATTCCTCTAATGGCTAATGGACATAGACTTCACCTATATCATCAACCCATATCAAAGGAAGCCTTTATGAAGAAGATTGCCAATGGATGGCCCAACAGTGATCTGGAACGCATTCAAGAAGAATGAATCCCTACTGAATAATTCCTTTTCTTCTCCAAAAAAAACATGTGAAACTAGCCTAGTTGGTGCATTTAAAAAAATGTGAAAATCGTCCTAGCTGACGCATTCAAAAAAAAAAGAGGGCACTTCTTTGTTTCGTGATGGTTATGTCAAGATCCTTCTCAGCAAAATTTTAATAAAATCCTTATTTTTTTTATATAATTTTTTCAGGATATACAGGGGAGAACAATGTTGTTGCAACTCTCGTTGCTGCAACTCCCTATTGTTGCAGCTTCTTTGTTGTAACTCTCATTGCTACAACTCCCTTTTGCCACGAATTATTTGTTGCAATTCCCTTCTACACCAAGGAGGTCACAACAATCGTTGTTGCAACCCTTAGTCTTGCATCTCCATCATCGTAACTTGTGTTTCTGTGACTCTGCTTACATCTTTCACTTTATGTGTGTCTTCGTTACTACACTTTCAGTGGAAAGAACCAACAACGTCGACGTTGAAATTTCGGTTAAGACCGTTGATGTGACTCTGCTCCAGTTGTCGCAACTACACCAACACAATACTCATACAATGACTAGAGGTAAGAAGAGGCAGGTAAGAGTTCCAATAAGAATATGTGATTGTAGTTTTAAATGGCATGTGTTCTATTAATCATTCCACTAAAATTGTCAACTTACACCATCATGTCTATATATGTGACCTTGCACTCTCATTACCATATCCACCACTATTATTTTTGTAATTTGAAATTCATTACCCAATAACCATCCATTTCTTGTGAAAACACAAGAAATTAGAGTTAGCATAAAGAAGGAACCATGGGGGCTTAATTGATATGCAGGGAACCTACAGAACCAATGTTGCTCGAGGCCTACGACAATATTAGAGAAATTATGCAACAAGTCGGTTGGATGGAATATGTGCAACACTTACAGGGATATGACGATGAAGTAGCTCTAGAGATTGGTTTGAATTTCAGAGATGAACACTCCATAGTAGCATATGCTCAGGCAAAAGTCACCAAGGAGATGATGGCATAATTCATAGGTTTACCAAGGACATAGGAAATATGGTACACTAGAAGGACCTCCCAGCCTAAACATTTGAGGCAATCCCTTGAACCTAGAGAGGCCTTAGTGAGGAAATGCAGAAGATTCGAATGACGGTATTTTCCACACACCTGGCAAGACGTAGCTATATTCTTGTAATGATATTTCACCTGTGAAGGCCACTATGGGGTTGTATATGTCTAACATATCTGACTTTTATATTATCTCTAACATAATTGACCAATTAATATTCCATGCTTCATATTCATGACACTATATACAATGACAACACTTGTGCAAAGGGAAAATAACCCCAGGGACATGGTCTCACATTGTGGCCTTATCAAGTTATTGGTGGAACACACCCTACACAACGAAGGTTGCACTTGGAATACTATTTTTCGACCACTAGTTATACTTTTCGAGAAAAAAGTGGTTGCACTTCATGCATCCCAACAAGTAATGGTTGAAGAAGAATGGGCATTCATATTAAGAAGTAATGAAAAATTGTACTTGTAAGGTCAGCCCCATTGAGGCCAATGAAAACCCTAAAATTCATTGTAAGGTAAATTTAGTCAAGTAGGCCCCTATTGTGGCTAATGTAAAGAAAATAGTGTAATATGATAAGTCAGCCCTAATGTCAAAAGAGGGCATGTCATTGTGTATAAATAAGAGAGGCTAGACACCTCATTCACTCACTCACTCAAGCTCAAGAGAGAGAAAAGAGTGTGCAAGCCTTGGAGAAAGAGAGGGAGACATAGCAAGGGTTTATTTGTTTTTTGTCTTGGCATTGTTCTTGGTTGAAGAATCTATACATAAAGAAGTTGTTGGGTTTTCTTCCCCTAGAGGGTTTCCTAGGATAAAGTCTGCGTCTATTTTGTTTATGTGATTGTCTCTCTTTTAGTGATCTTATATATGCAGTTAATGAGATGAATAATTGTAATAACTAAAAGAGAACTGTAATTGTTAGCTGCATAAACAAATTTCCAACATGGTATCAAAGTAGGTTTGAAAGAGACCAAATCACATCCTAAGAAGGCTCACCTAACCTCAATGCACATTCTCAAGGAACCAATTTTCAGTTTCGCAGCTGCTGCATAATTAGGGTTTCTGTACAAACCCTAGGTGTGACATTTTCCCTGTTTGAGGAGGTCGCTGGAGAAAGTGAGCACACCTAGGAACTCACCTAGGTAGGGTGAATCTATTCCCTGAACCAGAATTCAAAATTTCACAAGTTTAAAAATTAGGGTTTCATCATAAACCCTAGGTCTGGTTGCAACTGTTGTAGATTTTGTGACAAAACTCACCTTTGGCTCAACAATCTCTCTGGTAAGGTCTAAGATCCACATCTTGAAAATTTATTTGTTGTTTTACTTGTTCTGGACAAGATAACTACCATTACTAAGCTTGATGAAAAGCTTGAAGGAGCCAATGACTTTCGAGCATGGAAGTACAGAGTAATGCTCATTCTAGAAGAGAATGACCTTGTAAGTTTTGTTGAGAAAGACATTGAAGAGCCAGAGGGAGATGAGGCCAAAACCAAATATAAGAAGGATCTAATAAAAGTGAAGAGGATCATTTCCAACTCCATCAAGAACCACTTGATTCCTCTTGTTTCAACATTAAAAACCCCAAAGAAAATGATGGATGTCTTATCCCGTCTATTTGAAGGCAAGAACATCAATTAGAAAATGAGCTTGAGGAAACAACTCAAGAATGTGAAGATGCAAGATACATAAACCATACGATATTACTTCACAAGGGTGTCCCGGATTAAAGAGCAACTTGAACCCATTAGAGAATCAGTTGAATAAGTTGAGTTAACGATGACCACATTGAATGCTCTCCCAAAGTCTTGGGAATCCTTCATTCAAGGAATCTTCTCTAGAAGGAAGTTAACTAAGTTCAACATATTGTGGGAAGATTGTACTTAATAAGAAGCCAGATTAGAGGAAAGAAAATAAAAGATAGAAAGCAATGAAGATCAAGCGCTAATAGCTCACGCAAGAAAAGGAAAGAATGAGAAAGAAGTTCACTATCACAAGAAATCTCAGAAGCCTTATAAGGGACAAGAATCTCATAAAGATTTCTCAAGCTTCAGATGCTTCATTTGCCAGAAAATGGGACACATTGCAAGAAATTGTCCCCAAGCAAAAGATCATAATAGAAACATGAAGTTTAAAATACATCATGCTCATATCGCAGAAGAAGATGAACCTGATCGGAAAAGAACAAGAGAAGATGATTCAGATGAATCATATTTTCTGTGATATAGGACTTAGTGCTTCTAAAGCAATTTATCTATATCGAGTGATATTAATAGCAGTATTTATTTTCTTTCCTCATTAGACTTCAAGTACTAAAAGAGTTGGAGAGATTTTGTATAGATTCTTATGTCATGAGGGCCAAGTGCAAATTGTGAAGAAGTATCGTTATTCATCCAAACATCGTTCAGATCAAGAAAGCAGCCTGACAATGCACACTCCAGGTATGCACCCTTCATATTTGATTTCAGTTTAATGGTATTATACATTATGCATTTAATCTTGTTATCCCTGGAACAAGAATTCTATCTATTTGCACAATTTTCCAATAATGTGTTTCCTTATTCACTAGGTCTAAGGAAGTTGTGATCTCGGCATATACTTGTAGTCTGGGTCATTTTCCCAGATTGGGAACCCAACAGTTTTCCCTAGCTTGTTGGATCATTATCCCTGGTACGTGAATACAACAAGGTCTCATTTAAAGTCAATCATTCATTATTGTTGTAGTTGGGTTGTTTTCCTGACAGAGGATCCCAACAAGTTTCTTGGATAATTGGGGTATCCCTCCCTGGTTTTGGGAACCCTTCAGATAGGTTTTGAGTCAAGAGATAGTTTTGTGCTCGGGGGTGGCATGTGTGTCTATAGATGGGTGACAATAATGTAATATTGTCTATAGTGAAACGAGCACATTTAAATTCTAAAAGTTATTGTCCCTCGTACGGGACCTCATCAGTGTCATGCATCAACATCATGTATGGCTCACAATTTCTTGCAATTTCCCGATGAGAAGACATGGTCAGTGGACAATGAGGCCACCTTGATAGGAAGCAGAATTTTTTTGAAGTCTCACTCAGTTTTTCATATTAATACTTGGTAACCAACACTAAGTATATCTTACAGAGATTCTAAGGATATTATGGACTCAAAGAAAATCAAGGCTCGGAGGGAGCCAATTTTCTCATGCAGGGATCAATACACCTCGAGGACGGATAATACCAAAATCGAAGAAATAGTTCCAGTGCTCGTGAATATAGCCAGTTAGATCAACTATAGAACAACCATGATCCATTAAAATAGGTCGATGAAGTATGAGATTATGAGGGAACATGTATTAAATTCCTTGTATTTGATATTGAGTGATCCAAGTGGATATCGGTGGCCAGCTGCCTCAAAACTGCTTTCTGGAAATTTTGGTAATTTACTATTTTTAACAGTTTTTTGAGTCCTGAACTTCTAGAGCTGTGTTGAGGCCCTAAACGACGTTTTTTTGGGTATGTAGCAATTGAAATATATCAACATGATATTTTCATCAACAGTTGTATTCATCGGATAGATATTTCCAACGAGCTATTGTACGCCTAAAACGGAGATCATATGCAAAAGTTACGACCCCAGGAAGTTGATGTACTGACTTACTCAAACGGGGCCCACATGACTTTTGGCGCTTCATCTCCCAGGGTTAGGTTTTCGGATGTCTAGGATTTTGACACTCCTGTTTATTGTAAAAATGCCTTCAGAGCCACATTGTAATCATCTTCTTGTGAATGAGCACAATCGTCACATCTCTTCTCAGATATAACTCGCCACCATTCCAGCAAGCTTGTTTTCCGCTGCATTTTACAGTTTTAGCTTATTTCCTTATTGAATAAAAAACCATTTTTATTGTATCTTTGTTATTATATGTTAAGCATCTGTTAATAATTTGTAGTCATTTTGTTCTATGCATAAAATCCAGATCAGTGGTATCAGAGTGGTCTGCTCCTTGACGTCTTAATGCATGTCCCCGACGAGGTCAGAGTACAAAGAATTGGGTGTCGAGCTTGTTTCTCTTGAGGATGAAAGCTCTTGCACGCCCAAGTGACCTCTCATGGCAGGAGAAAAGAAAGATGATGGGACAGGAGATCCTGTCAAAATGTTACTTAAGGAATCCCTCACGCAACAGAGGAATGAGATGATGGATAGTTTCGCGCAAATACTTCGACGGCTACCAACAGGAGACGCATCTTCTTCGAGTGGAGGCGCCGCCCCCTTCAAGGTACAAATAAACTTCGATATTCCTGTATTTGAAGGTCAGATAGACGTAGATGGTGTAGACAAGTGGTTGAATCTACTAGAAGGGTATTTTTCTGTCCATAACTTTTCGAATAGAGAAAATATTACTTTTTGAACAGAGAAAATATTACTTTTGCGCTCCTCAAAGTCGTTCTCTATGTCAAAGATTGGTGGGAAACTTTCTGTGAGCACAAGGAAACAGAGGAACCCTTTTTATTTATAGTCACAACCACCTAGGAATCCTTCAGGAATGCTATTAAGGAACAATGATACCATGTTGGAAGTTATGATGACTTGTATACCAAATGGACCACACTACGGCAAGAAAGAGACCAAGAAATGCCAGAGTTCACAAATATCTTCCATACCTTGCACACCAAGATGGGTATCAAAGATTCAGAGTGACATTTGGTGCTCCAGTATCATGGTGCTCTTCATAGAACATCCAGACCTAAATGGAATTTCAGGACATCTCGTCCTTGGGCGCGGCCTACCGATATGTCGTCAAAATCGAGCAGAAGCTCAAACAAAAGATGTGACAATTTGGGCCCGGAAACCCCGCATAGTAAAAGCCAGGAAAAGGCGGCCCCAATCCACAGAACAAAGGACAAAGAAAATATGGATAGTATCAGGACAACTAGTCCAAGCCACAAGAAAAGAAGGACATCAGAAAGACAAAGAAAGATATTGGGAAGTGGTGTGACTTCCATAAGATCCCTTGGCATTAAAACTGTTGATTGTCGCTCAAAGCAGTCCTTGGTGGCCGAAGTGAAAGCCTGTGAATCAGATGTGGGTTCTGACTCTAAGTTAGAACTAGAAAGGGGAATACGGATCATTGACGTAGAACCCAGTGCCACCGTTTCTACCACCAAGCTCCATCCTGATGAACCAGATGAGCCAGAAGAAGGAGAGTGCCTCTTCCATTCATAGATGTGGGTAAAAGGCACCCTGCTACACTTCATCATTGATAGTGGTATCCAGAAGAACCTTATCTCAGAAGAGGTTTTCAAGTGTCTAGCCCTGCTGACAACACTGCACCCACGACCCTACACCATTGGATGGCTCCACCAAGGAAGCAATCTCTGCGTCAGCCAACAGTGTCGATTGTCGTAGGGCATCAAGCCCTTCAAAGACGAGGTATTGTGTGATGTTTCTCCTCTTGGAGTTTGTGATGTTCTTTTGGGCCAACCTTATTTATGGAAACTTCATGTTGCATATGAGTCTAGGCCTCGTAGTGTTATTATTACTTTGAACAGGAAATTGTACAGGATACCCAAGGCAGTCCCACCCAATGTTATTTCCTTGATCTCTGCTAAGCAATGCAGGAAGGTCATCTCTCAGACAGGGAAGTTTGTCTTCTTTGTGATTCTCTCTCGGAATGAGCGAAAGATCATAGCCACATCCAGGGTCTCTGCAGCCGACCTCTCCACACAGTAGAAGAAACTAGATAAGGTCATTGAAGAATACTCGGATATCTTCTCCTAACCTATCGGGATACCTCTGTATTCTCAGGTCAAGCACCCCATCGATATGACCCCCAGCGCACCGCTACCCAATGGGCCAGTCTATCGTCGCTCTATGTTAGAGAATGAGGAGATCAAGCGACAAATCCAAGAACTTCTCCACAAGGGGCACATCTATCCCATCTCATCACCTTGTGGGAGCCCAATCATGTTGGTACAGAAGAAATATGGAACCTTGGGACTCTGCATTGATTACCGAGCCCTGAATAAAATCACAGTAAAAAACTGGTACTCAATTCCTTGAATCGACGACCTCCTTGATCAACTCACGGGGGCCAAATACTTCAATAAGATTGATCTGAATTCTGGATACCACTAGGTCCCGATAGAACAAACAAATGTATGGAAGACTTCCTTCAAGTCAAAGGAAGGCCTTTTTGAATGGTTGGTCATACCCTTTGGTTTGAAAAATGCTCCAGCCACTTTCATGAGGATGATGGATGATATCCTGCAACCATTCACCAATACTTTTGTAGTGGTGTATCTAGATGACATTCTCATTTACAGCAAGTCTTGGGTAGAACACTTGCAGCATATTCAGTAGGTTCTGAACACCCTGCGATAGCACACGCTATACGCCAAGTTGGAAAAATTCCCCTTTGGCATGGACAAGTTCCATTACCTGGGATACATTGTTGATCAGCATGGCGTACATGTGGATCCAGCCAAGATCCAAGTCATCCGTGACTAGCCAACCCCAACCACACTCACTGAGCTTCGAAGCTTCTTGAGCCTTTCCAATTTCTACCTCAGGTTCATGTTGGGATTCTCCCATATTGCATGGGCCCTCGTCCAAATAACCAAGGGTGGTGGTAAGGAAAAAATTGCATGGGGCCAGTCCCAACAATAAGTGTTCTATGATTTGAAGCAACGCTTGTGCCCAGCCCAAGTACTTTCACTACCAGACCTGCAGTAGCCCTTTGAGATCGAGACAGATGCTTCATACTATGTTGTAGGCATCATTCTCACTCAGCACAGCCACCCTCTGGCCTATAATAGTGAGACACTATCAGATGTTGTTCGTAAGTACCCTACTTACAACAAAGAAATGTACTCCATTGTGCAAGCCTGATGTTACACATTATTTTCATCATCCCTATGACCGTTAATGATGTAAACCTATATGTTGCCTTCAGAGGGGTCAGTGGCCTGAGTTCCTGAAGAGAGAAGGGAGAAAAACTTTTCCTGAGAAAAGAAGTTGCATTTTCCTTTGTAAAAGCCCTATAAAAAAGGAAGTTCGCAGGTTGCTATATAGGCAGGGTGCAAGAATGCTTGATTCTCATAGGTTGCACCATAGCTAGGGTGTGAGATGTTCGCGGGTTGCTCTATAGGCAGGGTGCGAGAATGCCTACATGTGGGAAAAACAAGCGTTTTCTCGAATCTTCTAGAAGGAGAAACTTCTA
>SNQJ01S0116557.1:0-27850 GCA_010110895.2 Picea sitchensis | reverse complement strand
ACTTTGTATCCATCCCAACAATGGATTATCAACTAGTTGAATGCTAACATGCTCTTCAATTACCTGCTTGATTTCTTTATCCCTTTCTTTATTCTCTTATTCACTGAATTTTTTGGCCACATAAAGTTGATCTTCTACTTCAAGTAATGCATTTTGATTATTTCCCAATGAATTTTTGGTCGATTTAAGCTCATTGGTGAACTCTTCAACATTAACCCTTAATTCCTTGGATGTAGATATAGCCTTACCCATAATCTTAGTAGCCATATATCTATATTTGATCATATTCAAATAGGTTGATTTCATGTTTTCTATTATGCTCTTAATGTTTTTCAAATCAAGAAGGGAAACAATTTTCTCATATTGATTTCTTGGTGTCTTTTGGATGAGATTTTCAACAAGACTCTTCATGTCAACCAACTTAGATAATGTTTGTACTTCATTTTCAACTAGCACCATTAATTGTTTCTTCCAAGTTTCCTAATTAATGTCAATACCACACAAGTTTAGTGATTTTCTATTATGATGCATATAAAAATCAGAATTTCCTTCGTACCCTACAATGGTGTCACCATGGTTGCCCCAAGTCTCATGTGCCTCTTCTTGAAGTTTTGTCTCATCTTCATCCCTAGGCCTTAGATCAAAATCATCTCCATGAAAAAACAATCTTGATTTTTCTTCAAGATCATGCCTTTTAAAACCAATTTCCTCTATGGAAACCTCTTTGCATACTTTATGTTTTAAGGTTGGGACAATATCTTGGTCAAAAGATAATTCTTCCCAAACTGATTCTTCATCCTTTTGTGCCCAAACACCTAGATCCCATGGATCTATTAACTGATGTTTTCTATCTAAAAGAGTATTCTCATTATCTACTTCATGAGTGGTTGATTCTCCGAACAAATCACTCTCCAAGTCAAAGAAATTGAAACTATCATGAACACTCCTCTCCATAGGCTCTGTTTGGAAATCAAACCAACACCCATCTAAACCAACAACATACGTTGACTTGGATAATTCAACATGCTCTTCTTCTGAAAGTGCATTAGTGGTCTCAGCAATGTCATCATTTGCATCTACTCCACTAGTGTCATCAAGGAACCATGTAGTCACAAAAATCCCATTAGATTGGTATGAACTTGCAATCAAGGTTGTTGTTTTTTATTTTCCCTCGTGCACCAATTCATCAATAGAAGTTGCATGCATGTCTAAGAGGTCATTATGGGTTTTTGTTATACATTTATCGTGTAACAAGGCATCTTCCCCATCAAAAGTTTCTGATATGAATTCCTCTTCTTCCTCATGCTCCTCAGGAGCTAAGAAAGGATCCAACTTCTCCTCACATTGACCAATCACCATTTCAGCTAGGACCTGCTTCACAAACAAGTATTTTTTATCACCCTTCAACATCTTAGCCAATAAGATAGAATAAATTGATTGGGGTGGTTCATTGCTTTCATTAACAATCAAGGTCGTGATGGAATGCATGGTTGTAATAACATTGTTAGCATGATATTTTCTGATGGTAGCAAAGAATTGACCAAACATTTTGAGAATTAGATCATTCAAACCCATATCTATCATGATGTTACCAGATCTGATTTTTGCAAAGGTTTCAAATATGGTAACCCTCATAGTAAATTCAGAACCCGTGACATCACCCAATCCTTGGAAACTATCGACCAGCGGTTGAAATATCTATTTCATTGTGTTATCATCGTAAGAAGCTTTAAGTGATGAAATTCTTATGATTTCACTCAAACATGAAATGACCATGAGTCTTATCTCTTTATTTATATGTCTCAACAAATTTTACTTACCCAAGGAAATCATTGTCGAGAACGTGGCTGCTTGTTTTACTTGAGAAGGTGATTGATTCACCATGTGCAAACAATCCTCAACTCCCTCCATTGTGTTGAGAAGAGCATCTTTTGGTTGGAATAGTATTCAAGTTTACCTCCTACTTTAAAAAAATTATCGACCAACTCATCTTCACTCAATGTTACCATGATTTTCAACCCCTTTATGCCTTCCACTCCTGTATGTGATGTGTATTTCGTCTCCCAAAATCATCAAATATCATGTAATACACAGACTGGCAAGACCACCAACTCTGATACCACTATAATAACCCTTCATATTCATGTTATAAATTTATGCTTACCGATGTAGTATTCTAGTGGGTTTATGACTTGGGAATTTCATCAAACGGTTGGCTAATATACCCAAACCCCATTGTAATAACTTTTTTTTTGTTTTTGTTATGTTTTAGATGATTTTTTGGTTATGTCTTTTCTCAAACACTTGGACAACATGTCGTTTTCCACTATAAAAACCCTCTTGTTATTGTTGTTAATTTGTTTAGGTGTTTTTTTGTTTCACATATTTTGACAAACAGTTTGCAAACATCCCTATAAGATTCCCTTTTTCTGATGATATATTTAGTCTCCCTTTGCTGATATATTTGGTGTTATAACTCATGACTTTTGACAAACATTTTGATAGTAATAAAGTAAATGAAAAGAGCTTAACCAAACAACAACAGGTACCAAATTTTGATTTGATTTATTATAAATCTAAACTGTAACATAAGCTTGCTAATACATAGGATTATATCAGCTCCATGAGAATAATACAAATCCCACAATAACAAAATCATCCTCCATGAGATAAACATGGACCCTTCTCAAGAAAACTCGGCAAGAATGCAACACTTCCAACAATATATACTTGGCCCTAGTAAGAAAATTCGACCCAACAAGAAGAGAAATTGACCAGCAACAAGTACTCGGTCCCTACATAATGAAACTCGACCCAACAAGCAAAAACTTTGTCCCAACAAAAAGAGATCTCGGCCCAGCAAAGAAACTCGGCCACCAATAGTAAAAACATTGCTCTCATGCAATAGAAATCATTCCCGCAAATAGGAAACTCGTTCTATCTAGGAGATTGGCAGCCCCACTAAGAAAATATGACCTCCATGTTCAATATCTCAACCCCTACAGAAAACCACAGCCTCCTTCAAGTAGAGTACGGCCTCTACTAGAATTATTCAACCCAAAATCTAGTAAATCGGACGACTCACTGCCAAACTCGACCTACACAAGAAGATATTGCTCCCATTAGAATAATACATCCTCCAAAGGTTTAACTCATCCTCCTCCAAGAGGATTATGGATTCTAAAAAAGCCCCAAAATGTTTCAAAGATGGGTCAACCTCCTGAAGATGAATGCAAGTGGAAGATGTAAATGATCTCCCCTCATAATGGCTAGGGTGGAATCTTTCACCATCGAAACCTTATCAACTAGGGCAGAATCTTTCACCACCAAAACCAATCCATACAAGGGTTTTACTCCAAACCCCTAAGGCTACAAGAGTTCTCCAAATCAATATCAAAAATAATCATCAACATAATGAGAGAATGAAATATCATATTTCTTTTATCCCTCTCACCTTTTTGTTGACCCTTTTACCCTTTTACCTTCACTTAAGTGATTAAAGTGAATTTATAAGGTTTTATTTACTTTCTTCTTCAAGTCACTTTTTTATTACTCAATGTCACTTTATAACTTAATTGTTTCCTCCCAATGATATCAAACAATTAATCTATTAATTCCATTTTTTAATCGACTATGGCCTACGGGAATCAGATAAACCACTAAGTCATCCCCTATAGTGAGCATCTGGAAAGGAACATTACACAATCCCCCTTGTGCACAAGGGAAAATTAAGGAGACCAAATGAATTTGAGGTTTCCCACTTTCCTTGAGATGAGTGGCATGGAGAAAATGAGGTGTCATATAAAAAGTTGGGGTTTCCAACACTAGTTGCATGGTGAGACAACCAAAGGCTGAATGAAATACATGATGGAGACTAAGCACAATGTCAAGGGAAAGACCAAATCAAACAACAATATAGAGGCAAGGCCAACACAAGGGAGCATTTGGAAAAATGACAAGAAAAAATTCAAATAAGGAGAGCTTTTTGTTCGGGACTTCACTTTTTTGAGACAATTCAAGCCCAAATACATAGGTTAGATTTTGCGCAAGGAAAAAGAGAGGAGGCCAAATGAATTTTATGGTTGCCCATTTTTCTTGAGGTGAGTGGCATGGAGAAAATGAGTTTTCATAAAAAGGTTTGGGTTTCCCGAATAAATTGCACAATGAGAAGACCAAAGTCTAAACAAAACACAAAGCGAAGACCAAGTGCAATTTCAAGGTAGGGGCAACACCAACACAAGGAAGTGTGTGGTAAAAAAAAAGAAAATTGTCAAATAAGGAGGGAATTTGTTCACAAATTTACATTTTTGATATGGCTCAAGCCCAAATTTGCAAGCCTACCCTTGCACTTGGCGTTTCCCACTTACGTTAAGAAAAGTGGGATAAATAAAACGAGTCACCATCCAAAATTTGGGGTTTCTTTTGGTTGATTATCATTTATTAAGTCAAGAGGATAACCTCTAACCAACATCTATGAATTGAAAATGTGATATTTCATTTCATTCGGATCTGTTGATTTTGTAATAAGGATTTCCGACATTATTTAAATCAAGAGAAATTTGCAAGAATCTAATTTATGTAGGAATGTTATGTTTCCCTAATAGGAAAAATTCATGGGATAAATTGCAAAGTAGATGGAAAAAATATCATCGGGCATCAAGGAGATGAAAACATGCCAATTTAGTATTAAGGCTTGATATGTTTAAGAGAGTGAAGAATTTATGGCCATAGAGAAGTTCTCACAACCATACATATTTCAAAACTAATAGAACCATAACCCATAATATGTTGGAGGATTCAATCCCACTTATAGAAGTACTTATTACCTCCTAAGAAACAATTGTATTTTTAACCATGTTTGTACCAATTTCCATAGTATACTTATGCACACACACCTCATCGATATTTTTCTCCTTGAGGAATGGTAGACTCTTTGCACCATTACCAATGAACCAGTTGTATAGTTGGCATCCTTATCAAGATCCAGTGTAGTAATTTCATCCACAAAATCTACATGGACCTTCATAGAGTAACATATTTCAAGTTAGAACTCCATTTCAATATATTTAAGGACGTGTGGTGGAAGCAATGACCATTGGAGACAAAAGTTTAATATCAATTTTGGAAGCCTCAAAATTTGAAAGTAGGGCAAATGAATAAAATTACTTTGATTTTAAGTACATAGTTTGATGATTTAGGTGAATTAAATAGAAACATTATCCTTGGTGAGAAGTTAAAATACAAGGAGATATTAATACAATGTTATCCATTGTTGTTGATGATTTTTTCAAGTCGATAAAACTTCTCAATGAGATTATTCAAGTTAGTTAATTAAGACCATTTCTCTCACCAAGAGGATTTAGTCTTTCTATAAATAAAAGTGTGTTTTGTAATGGCCAAGGTGTGAATTGCAACAAAGGTAGAAAATCACCAAATATGGTAGATGATTGGATTGTAATGCAAACCCCGTATATAGCACTTGAGACAATTTCCTAGGGAAATTACATTATTGACAATGGATGTTGATGGCAATTATTTTTCTATGTCATGAAAATTAAGTGAGTCTATTTGAGGATGCCAATGTAGATGTCAAGTATCAACATCAACTTGAACCCAATTGTCAACATTTGGTTGATGTAAAATTCAATTGGGACTTCTAACTCAATTCCGAACAAGGCTTGAGGAAGCATGTTAGTGTTTGCGAGTAAATGTTTGTTGACCTAAGAAGGTTGATGTCGGTTTTGAATAATGATCACTTTTTATGAGCTTACATGGAACTATTTGAAATATCCATGAGATTCCCATCAATACCCTTCAACATTATAAACAAAGAATTTGCAACTAAGATGCCCCATTTAGCATTGGATAGCTAGGTCTAAATTGGACAAGTTCTAAGAAATTTTAACAAGGAAATGGAAGTTGGGCCCAAAAGTGATGACACACACCCATTTCTCTTACATTATAACTTTGGAAAAACTAATGATTCAAACAAGATAGGTTCGTATGCATCAACATGCTTGTGCCCTTTCTTGTCATTGATATTTCCACAAATGCACATATTCATATGGTATGTATGGACTCTTGGAGGTTTGTTTGGTCCTAAAAAATATTAAGGATTAATAATGGTCAAAGTCAATATTATGTTGAGAATTTATAAGTATATTGGTGTGTATTAAAGATGATAGTTTACTTATGTTTATGGAATAGTTGCAATGTTAACAAGTTGGTTATTGTCAACTATCAAATACTCTAGAATAACCAAATTTCTTTCCCATATGAAAGAACGTATTTTCAAATTAATGAAAGAATTTGGCATTTGGTCTACTAAACCCTGCATTGATAGGGTGTTTTTATTTAAAAACCCTAGGAAAAAAAATTGGATCGACCTAATTAATTCAATGTCATGTTCCAATTAATTTAATGCATAAGATGTTAATATGTCATGAGTGTATTCTAACTCTTTGAATGTCCAAATACACTTGCCAAAGTGCGATATAAAAGTAATCTCACATCACACTCCATCCAGATGATGAAAGTAGTCCAATATTTTTCTTACATCATTTCCTTCTCCACATAACTGGGAATCCTTCTCCAATATTTTTCTTACATCATTTCCTTCTCCATATTTTTGTTCATGTCAAACTATGAAGCATGGACAAATTAGATATTTTAGATTTATTTATGGTCGAGAAATATTAAATAAATCAAATAACATATTCATGATAGTTACAAATGTTACAACCAATGAATTTATTCCCTTTTGGCCACTATGATGAGAGTCCTTTTTCTTTGCAACCCTGGCCTTTAAGGCCTTAACTTGAATAATGTGATAATTTATTTAAGTAGGCATAAACAAATTTTGTTTATTAAGAAAATTGAAATGGCGTTTTAAGAAAACTTCAATACCTAGGTATATTTCTTACTAGCATATCTTTTCTCTTCCAACTTCTTGTATTTTTTTTCTAATTCTTTCCATACCTTTACACGTATGTCAAAGGTTTACAGGTATGTATATGGGCCTTCATTTAATATTACCAACCTTTTTAATGGATTTCAACTTTTCACTTTGGTTGCAATTGAATCTCTTGCAATTCTAGTACATTTGCAATTTAGCCATCTTTACAGACCAACCCTCACCAAACTT
Source organism: Picea sitchensis (assembly GCA_010110895.2). Taxonomy (NCBI): domain Eukaryota; kingdom Viridiplantae; phylum Streptophyta; class Pinopsida; order Pinales; family Pinaceae; genus Picea; species Picea sitchensis. The sequence goes on along the minus strand of SNQJ01S0116557.1, from coordinate 20,706 downwards.
TAACTACATATCTTTTATCACCATGTTTTTCAAAGGTAACAATATCTTAGAGAAGAAGAGATGGAGATGGCCTCTAAATTGTTGATAAAAAAAACATCCTTCAATCTATTGATAAAATATTTCCCCACATCAATTCTTCAAATGCCCCCACTAACATATCAAATTCTATCGTTGTACCATAAGTACCAATACATTATTGATATGTTATTGACATAAGAGAGGATTGTTTGGTGCCATGTCTTACGACCACGTTGGTTGTATCAAAAACCTACTCTTGAAAAATTCTTGTGATTGTTGTTAATCTTCTCTTAGATCTTTTTATCCACCCACAAGTGCTTGGGGAATTAATTGATTCCCATACTAGTTGTTGTTCTTGAATTTGGGGATTCTTATGGGTTTTATGTAAATGTTTTTGGATCAATTTAGGTATGGTTTTTGGATCAACAATATCTAGTTTTTTCAATGCCTCCATCCCAAATATAGATGCCACCAATGAAAATGGGCTGACAACATCTCCTCATCATATTAAAATAGGGTTTTTATGGTTATAGATCGTGGTTATTTTAGGAATGTTTAATTATTTTTTGAAAATAAACTAAAAATATATCAAATATTATGCATGTGTGTGTGTTGAGGTATTTAGTTGTCATACCTTTTTTCCTCAACAAATGGCCATTACTCAATGCTTGATGTTAAACCATGCCCTAACTTGCCCCTAAATAATGATTGTCCTAACTTGAAATTATACATGCCCTCACTTACCCTAGCTTGTTAATGGACTAATATTTGTGATGGATTGACCAGAGAGAAGGAGAGATAACTAATAGCTAGCTTTATCTTCAACAAAATCGCTTCCAAAATGTTGGTGCTCCTCTTCCTCCAATTTGTATTAGTTCCTCTTGCAAAACATTAGGTCTGTGTCCATTGATAAGGTATGGATCAATCTCCCTCTTTCTCCAATCTCAAACCTCCTCTTTTAAAATGATTGGGACAATGGATTAATGAAAAAATCATCTCTTCCCCTTATGTCTCTTTTAGTTTTGATGAAGTTTCAAAATGACATTTGATTTGGATCCATGCCCACTTTTTACTCTTTAGTTTAACACACCAGTTGGTGCTAAAGTCAATTCTAGTTACACCAACTTTGGCGTTGACCCATGGCAATGCACCAACTTAAGGCACCCAAAATTAATTATTTTGGAGTGATAAAGTCAGTGCTAACCTCATAAAACATAGCATTAACTTAATCATATTCTATGTCAACCTCTTTTCACTATGAGAGTACCTTTAAGTATGCCTCGATATTATAGGGTTCATGTTACCATAAGTAAATTTATTTGTATGAATGGTACCTTTATAGCACATGTAACTATTAGAGTTTCTATCAAAACAAATCATCATCCCATATGGCTTCACTTATGAGGCATCATTTACTACTCCTTACATAACATCACATGGAGCAAATTTATGGTCCTTCATGTCATTTCATGGACTAGGCTCTCAAACTCACTACTTCTCTCATTTTCTTATTTCACAACCTAATCCATATAATCTTCTCTCTATTATGTAATTTTGAAATCATATTGAAATGATGTAATACCAACATCCTCGGTACCAAAATTCACACTTTTGGTTTTACATTTCCCTCTTCCGATCCTTATCAATAATTCCCTTACAAGCTATATGGTCATAAAATATCTCAACCAAAATTATATGTGTGAAAACAATTTGGAATGAATTGAGATTCTTCTACTCAAAATGTGGGTCCTCGTCATATTTATATGGACATGATTATTCATCTTCGTCTGCTCAATCCTGCAACCCTTCCTATATTGAACCACTTAAATCCTCACGTTCTCATGGCCCTTTTTCCTTATAACCTTTTCCAACCTATCAAATTTAGTAGAGTTCTCAATCAAATTCCAACTTCACACATAAATGACTTTACCTATCCTTCTTTAGACCTCGTGATGTATAACAATATCATCCTTAATATTTTACTTGGGAACTTTATAAACAAAACCACCATATGCTTTCACAACCTACAACAAAGTTCTATCTAATAATTTCAACCCCTTTTCGATGTTTTTATCTAATATTTAGATATGCTTTATTCTAATGTTTTAATATGATTCATTCTTACAACACTATTGTCCAAGTCTCACTTACCCTTGAATAAGGAAAAGATGAAACATTGATAGATTACATTTTTAGATGGAACCTCTATAACACATGTAACTACTATAGTTCCTATCAAAGCAAATTTTCATCCCATAACCAAGTATTTGTATGGCTTCACTTAAGGGGCATCTTTCACTTCTCTTTACATAATGTCACATGGATCAATTTTACAGTCCTTCATGTCATCTCATGGAGTAGGTTCTCAACATCGCCACTTTTCTCATATTAATATTTTACACCCTCACCCATATATTCCTCACTCTATTATGCAATTTCAAAATCACCTTGGAATGATGTAAGACAAACATCCTTGGTATCAAAATCAACACTTTGGTTTTATGTGTCCCTTTTCCAACCCTTATCAACAATTCCCTTATAAGCTATAAGGTCATAAAATACCTCAACCAAAATGGTATGTGTGGAACTATTTTGGAATAGATTGAGACTCACCTTGTAATGTCCCCGCTATAATCCCTTGTTTAATTAATGGTTAATGTAGATATAATGTGTGGTTGCGACCAAGCGATGTATATACAAAATGTATTTCTAAATCTTAATAATAAAATGTGATGATAGTTTATAAGGGTACATGGACATAGATGGGGGATGAATTAATCCATAGGAGAGAAGAGCGTCTAGAAGAATGTCTAAGAGAGGGGTCGAAGGGGAAATACCCATGTCTATTAATTCCACCTACATTCCTGAATTTTATTATCATGATGTATTAAACTCTCTTTTTTATTAAGTGTCCCCAAATCCAATCATTGAATGCATGTAAGAGGGTTGGTGTGAGAAGTTGCATCCCATATTTATTGGGAGCATGGGAGTTGAGTACAATCAGCTTGGGGAAGTGTGTGAGTAAAGAAAGGCATGCAAAGGAGAGGAAATTTGTATGGGCAGTTACAACAGTTTTAGACATTCAATGTTTTTAGCATGAATAACCAAAAGAGAGAAATAAAGAGAGCTCATATCTGGAACAACCATGGAGAGCAAATTCTAGAGCATGTTGGAGCGTTTTTGGAGCGTTTTGGAGCTGAAGACTGAAGAGCCAGGTTGTCAGACCTAAAGAGTGAACTCCTATGTGAGTTGCACTATAACAACAAGTGTTTATTGTTGTTTTTCCTGGTATTTTTTTATCCAGGTGGATATCGGTGGCCACCCACCTCTTCTAGCTAGCTCACATAAAACTTTCATCTTGGTAGTGACAGTTTTCATCTTGGTAGTTTTTTTTCTAGATTTTCGAGTCCCAAACTTCTGGGGTCGTTTTGAGGCCCTAAACAATGTTCTTTTGGACTTTTGGGGGGCATAGATTATTTATATCAACCATTTACCCAAGAGAAAGTTGAACTGCTCGAATAGACCTTTTCGATGAGGTATTGAATGCCCCAAATCGAGATCGTATGCAAAATTTACGACCCCGAGAAGTTGATGTACCAACTTACCCCAACAGGGCCCATGTGGCATTTCATGCATCATCTCCTAGGGTTAGGTTTTTGGATGTCTAGGGTTTTATCATTCATGTTTGATGTAAAACAAATTTTGGAGCCTCATTGTACTCATCTTCTTGCGAATGAGCGTAATCGTCACATCTCTTCTCAAAGATAAGCTACCTCCATTCTAGCAAGCTTGTTTTCAATCTACATTTTACAATTTTCAGCATATTTCTTATTTAATAGAAGTCAAGTTTTAATGTATCTTTGTTATATTTCACTGTGTCTCTGTGTTGATATTATAAATCTATGGTTTCATTTTGTTCCACTCATAAATCTGGATCAGTGGTATCATAGCAATCTCCTCCTTGTCGTTTTTTTTTAATGCATGTCCCCGATGCAATCAGGGTATAGAGAGTTGGGTGTCGAGCTTGTTTCTCTTGAGAAAAATTCTTCTCGCATGCTCAAAATGTTGCTCGAGGAATCCCTTGAGCGACAGAGGAACGAGATGATGGACAACTTTGCACAAATCCTTCGACGGTTGCCGACAAGCGATGCATCCACCTCAAGCGGAGGCGCCGCCCCCTTCAAGGTACAAATCAATTTTGATATTCATATATTTGAAGGTCAAATAGATGCGGATGTTGTAGATAAATGGTTAAACCTTCTAGAAGGGTATTTTTTTGTCCACAACTTTTTCGATAGAGAAAATATTACATTTGTGCTCCTCAAGGTTGCCCCCCATGTCAAATATCGGTGGGTGACTTTCTGTGAGCAAAAGAAAATAGAGGGATCCACATTATTTGTAGTTGCACCCACTTGGGGTTCCTTCAGGGATTCTATTAAGGAGCAATACTACCCTGTTGGAAGTTACGACGACTTGTATAGAAGATGGACCACATTGCGGCAGGAAAGAGACCAAAGACTGCCAGAGTTCACTAATGTCTTCCATACCTTGCACACCAAGCCGGGTATCAAACATTCTAAATGACATCTGGTGCTCAAGTACTGTGGTGGTATGCATAGGAACATCCAGACAAAAGTGGATTTTTTGGAAATCTCATCCTTAGGCGCGGCCTATTGATATGCCGCCAAAATTGAGTAGAAGCTTAAACAAAAGATGCAGAAGTTTGGGTCTAGGAATCCCTCACAGCAAAAGCAGGGCAAGGGAAGCCCCAATCCACAGAACAAATCATAGAGAAAAGATGGGCAACCTCAAGACAACTAGTGCAAGTCATAAGCAAAGAAGGACAATGGGAAGACGAAGAAAGATACTGGGAAGTGGTGCGACTTCCATAAGAGCCCCTTGCATAACGGTGTTGATTGTTTCTCAAAGCAGTCATTGATGGTTGAGGTAAAAGCCTTTGAATCAGATGTGGGTTATGACTCTGAGTAAGAACCAGATAAGGGGAGACGAATCATTGACGCAGAACCCAGTTCCATTGTTGTTACCACTAAGATCCATCCCAGTGAACCTGATGAGCCAAAGGAAGGAGAGTGCCTCTTTCATTCATAGATGTGGGTGAAAGGTACTCTACTACACTTCATCGTTGATAGTGGTATCCAGAAGAACCTCATCTCAGCATAGTTTTTCAAGTGGCTATCCCTAACGATAACATCGTACTCGCATCCCTAGACCATCATATGGCTTTGTCAAGGAAGTGATATTCACGTCAGCCAATAGTGCCACCTGTCATACGACATCAAGCCATTCAAAGATGAGGTATTATGTGATGTTGTTCCCCTTGAAGTTTGTGATGTTCTTTTGGGCCAACCTTATTTATGGAAATGTCATGTTGTATATAAGTCTAGGCCTCACAATGTTATTATTACTTTGAACAAGAAATTGTACAAGATACCCGAGGTACTCCCACCTAGTGTTATTTCCTTTCTCTTTTCCAACCAATGTAGGAAGGTCATTTATCATACTGGGAAGTTTGCCTTCTTTGTGATTTCCTCTCAGAGTGAGCAAAAGGTTGCATCTGCATCCATGACCTCTGTGGTGACCTGTCCATGCAATAGAAGTAAGTGGATATGGTCATGGAAGAATAAAATTACATCTTCCCATCACCTATTGGGGTACCTCTGCACTGTCAGGTCAAGCAATCCATCGATCTGACCCCTGACACACCACTACCCAATGGATCAATCTATTGCCACTCTCTGCTAGAAAATGAGGAGATCAAGCATCAGATCCAAGAACTTCTCCATGAGGGGCACATCCGACCCAACTCATCACCTTGTGGAATCCCAATCGTGTCAGTGCATAAGAAAGACAAGACCTGGCAACTATGCATTCATTATCGGGCCCTAAATAAAATCACAGTCAGGAACCCATACCCAATTCCCCAAATCAACAATCTCCTTGATCAGCTCAAGGGGACCAAATAATTCAATAAGATTGATCTGAAGTCTGGCTACCATCATGTCCCAATAGAGCAGACAGATGTATAGAAAACTACCTTCAAGTCAAAAGAAGGTGTTTTTGAATGTTGTTCATGACCTTTGGTTTGACAAATTCCCGAAAAAAAATCATGAGGATGATGGACGATGTCTTGCAACCTTTCACTAATTCTTTTTTGGTGGTGTATATGGATGACATTCACATATACAACAAGACTTTGGAAAAACACTTGCAATATATTCAACAGGTTTTGCACAATCTGCGACAACACAAGCTATATGTCAACTTGGAAAAATGCTTTTTCGGCAGGGACATGGTCTAATACATAGGCTACATTGTTGATGTGCATGGTGTGCATGTTGATCCAACCAAGATCCAAGTAATCCGTGATTTTCCAACCCCAACCATGCTCATTGAGCTTCGGATCATCTTAGGCCTTGTCAATTTATATTGCAAGTTCGTCTTCGGATTATCCCATATTGCATGGACCCTCAGCCAAATAACCTGGGGTGGTGGTAAGGAAAAATTTGTGTGGGTCACGTCCCAACATAAATCATTCGATGATCTAAAGCAACGCTTGTGTTTATCCACAGTGCTTTCATTACCTAACCTGCAACAACCATTTGAGATCGAGACAGATGCTTTAGACTATGTTGTGGGCACAGTCCTCACTCAGCATGGCCACCCCGTGTCCTATCATAGTAAGACACTATCAGATGTCGTTTGTAAGTACCATACTAAAGACAAAGAAATGCACTCCATTGTGCAAACCTACCGCTAGTGGAGGCATTGCATTCTATAGAAATAGGCATTCATCCACACAGATCGTAAGTCACTGCAATTCATGCAGACACAAGGAAAATTGTAGAATGACCGCCATCATAAGTGGTCCACATATTTGCAGCAGTTCCACCTCGACATCAAGTATAAAATAGGAAGAACCAAACGAGTCATCGATTTCCTCAACCAACCTCCAGTCGTGGCACTCACCATAGTGCTAGAATCTTGCGACCATGAGACCTCTGGATGGCCTCAACTCTATGAGACAGATCCTGACTTCACCAACACCTACAAGATGTTGGATGCAAACACGGTTGTCAATAATTTCCATCTTCGGGATGGATTGTTGTGCCATCTGGGCCATCTTTGTGTTCCATCAAGCAAGTGAGCGAGAGAAGATGATTTGGGAAGCCCACTACAGTCGGGTGGTAGAACACTTTGGCATGGAAAAGACAGTGGTAGTGCTACAATGACATTTCTACTGGCCGAAACTTCGATTGGATGTCAACAAGTATATTCAATCCTGCACTGCTTGCATTATTTCTAAACCGCCACTAAGAAACAAGGCATGTACACTCCTCTACCTACTCCTAACAGGCCATGTGAATCCATCTCAAAGGAGTACATGCCGGGCCTCCCATCCACCAAGCGGGAAAATGATTGTGTTTTTTTGGTTGTTGATTGCTTTTCCAAGATGGCGATTATGGTCGCCTGCAAGAAGAGCATCACAGTGGAGGCCACTGCCAAGCTCTTCTTTGAACGAGTGTGGGTACACTTTGGGATCCCACAAACCATTATCTCATATCGGGGCAGCCAGTTCCTCAACACATTATGTTCAAGCCTCTGGTCACTACTGGACACCAAGCTCACCAAGTCCACTACCTTCCACCCCCAGACAAATGGCCAAACCGAGGTTGTTAACTGAATGATCGTGCACACCCTGTGCATGTACAACTCCAAGCACCCTCGCACCTGGCATGATATTCTTCCCTATGTTCAGCACAGCTACAACAGAGACATACATAGCTCCATCGGCCACATCCCCTTTTAGGTGGGTTTAGATTTCAACCATTGGGTCCCATGTATATTTCACTACCCCTTGCGACCACCCAGGCAGACTTGTCGCATGCTCCAACTAAAGCTGACAAAGTCACCTGATTCATTGAGCGGATCCAACACATCCACCAACAAGTTCGAGATATTTTATAGAAGTCCAATGCCAAGTACAAACAACGCCATGATCAACATTAGGTGTCACACAAGTTAGGGGTGGGACACAAAGTTTGGTTGCACTTGCAGAAAGAATGCCTTATAGGGCCCCATCGAAAGCTCCATCCACTCCGCTATGGACCTTACACCATCACCAAGGTTGTGGGCAACAATTCTTTTGATCTCAACATCCACCCCTTCATTGGCTTGCACCTAGTGTTCAATGTGGATCTCCTTCGGCCATATTTTCCACCATTATTGGACACCTCAAAGATAGCAGAACAGTTGACACCAATCGAGCTCAAACCTTACTGTATGGAACAGGAATCCATTGTTCAAATCTTGGACACATAGTTCAAGGGAACTTGCCATCAATATCTAGCTTTATCGAGTTGTCAAAGCAGGGCAGCTCCTACACCAAGGCAAGTGGCTCCCTCGATGCCAAATTCAGTAGACGTTTCCTCATTTGATGGGGGAAATCAACGCAATGGAGACCATTTCTTCCTAAGGATGGAGGATTTATCCTAGTGGATATCGAGTGCCACCCACCTCTTCCAGTTGACTCACATACAACTTTCATCCTGGCAGTTTTGTTTCTAGATTTTTTAGTCCCAAACTTATGGGGTTGTTTTGAGGCCCTAAATGATGTTTTTTTGGACTTTTGGGGGGCCATGGGGTATTTTACTGCATGCCCTGATCCCAAAAGAAATTTTTACTTATTGATAAACCTTTCCAACGAGGTGTCAAATGCCCCAAACAAAGATCGTATGCAAAATTTACGACCTCGTAAAGTTGATGTGCCAACTTACCCCAACGTGGCCCACATGACTTTTGGCACTTCATCTTCTAGGGTTAGGTTTTTGGATGTCTAGGGTTTTAGAATTCATGTTTTATGTAAAAAGGATTTTGGAGCCTCACTGTAGACATCATCTTGCGAATGAGTGTAGCCATCACATCTCTTCTCAAAGATAATCTTCCACCATTCTAGCAAGCTTGTTTTCAGTCTACATTTTACAATTTTCAGCATATTTCTTATTTAATAGAAGTCAAGTTTTATTGTATCTCCATTATTGTTCATTGTGTCTCTGTGTTGATATTATAAATCTATGGTTTCATTTCGTTTCGCTCATAAATCTGGATCAATGGTATCAGATCGGTCTACTCCTTGTCATTTTTTTAATGCATGTCCTCGACGTGGTCAAAGTATAGAGAGTTGGGCCTCGAGCTTGTTTCTCTTAAGTACAATTGCTCTCGCACGCCCATGAAGCCGTCCATGGAAAGTGAAAATAAAGATGAAGGGACATGAGATCCTCTCAATATGTTTCTCTAGGAAGCTCTTGAGCGGCAGATGAATGAGATGATGGACAGCTTTGCACAAATCCTTCGACAAATGACGCATCCACCTCAAGCGGAGGCGTCGCCCCCTTCAAGGTACAGATCATTTTTTATATTCTTATATTTTAAGGTCAAATAGATACGGATGTCGTAGATAAATGGTTAAACCTTCTAGAAGGGTATTTTTCTGCCCACAACTTTTCTGATAGAGAAAAGATTACATTTGTGCTCCTAAAGGCCGTCCCCCGTGTAAAATATTGGTGGGAGAATATCTGTGAGAAATAGGAAATAGATGGATCCACATTATTTGCAGTTCCACCCACTTGGGGTTCCTTCAGGGATGTTATCAAGGAAAAATACTACCATCTTGGAAGTTATGATGACTTGTATACAATATAGACCACATTGCGGCAGGAAAGAGACCAAACAGTGCAAGAGTTCACTAATGTCTTCCATACCTTGCGCACCAAGATGGGTATCAAAGGTTCTAAGCGAAATCTGGTGCTCAAGTACCGCGGCGGTCTGCATAGATACATTCAGATAGAAATGGATTTTTCGGACATCTCATCCTTGGGCACGGCCTATCGATATGCCGACAAAATCAAGCAGAAGCTTAAACAAAAGATGCAACAGTTTAGGTATGGGAACCCCTCACAACAAAAGTAGGGCAAGGGCAGCCCCAACCTGTAGAAAAAAGGGTAGAGAAAAGATGGGAAACCTCAGGACAACCATTCCAAGCCCCAGGAAAAGAAGGACAATGGGAAGATGAAGAAATATATTGGGAAGTGGTGCGACTTCCATAAGAGCGATTGGCTTAACACGTATGATTGTCGCTCAAAGCAGTCATTGGTGGTTGAGGTAAGAGCCTTTGAATCAAATGTGGGTTCTAACTCTGAGTTAGAACCAGAAAAGGGGAGACAGATCATTGATGCAGAACCCAATGCCATAGTTTTTACCAATAAGATCCAGCCCGATGAACCTAATGAGCTAGAGGAAGGAGAGCACCTCTTTCATTCACATATGTGGGTGAAAGGCACTCTATTGCACTTCATCATTGATAGCAATATCCAGAAGAACCTCATCTCAGCAAAGGTCGTCAAGTGGCTAGCCCTGTTGACAACGCCACACCCACAACCCTACACCATTGGATGGCTCTGTCAAGGAAGCGATCTTCGCGTCAGCCGACATTGTTGCTTGTTGTACGACATCAAGCCATTCAAAGATGAGGTATTGTGTGATGTTGTACCCCTTGAAGTTTGTGACATTATTTTGGGACAACCTTATTTAAATAAACGTCATGTTGTATATGAGTCTAGGCCTCGCAGTGTTATTATTACTTTGAATAGGATACCTGAGGTAGTCCCACCTAGTGTTATTTCCTTGACCTCTATCAAGCAATGCAGGAAGGTCATTTCTTAGACCAATAATTTTGTCTTCTTTATGATTCTCTCTCAGAGCGAGCGAAAGGTTGCAGCCATATCCATAACCTTCGCGATCAACCTCTCCACACAGCAGAAGCAAGTGGATAAGGTTATGGAAGAATACAAAGACACCTTCTCATCACCTATTGGGGTACCTCTACACTGTTAGGTCAAGCATCCCATCAATCTAATCTCTGGCGCACTACTACCCAATGGGGCAGTCTATCACCACTCTCTGCTAGAAAATGAGGAGATCAAGCATCATATCCAAGAACTGCTCCCCAAGGGGCACATTCGACCTAGCTCGTCACATTGTGGAAGCTCAATCGTGCTGATGCAGAAGAAATATGGGACCCAGCAAATCTGCATTGATTATCGAGTCCTAAATAAAATCAGATTCAGGAACTGATACTCGATTCCCCAAATCGATGATTTCCTTGATCAGCTCAAGGGGGGCAAATACTTAAGTAAGATTGATCTAAAGTCTGGCTAGCATCAGGTCCCAATAGAGTAGACAAATGTATGGAAAACTTCCTTCAAGTCAGAAAAAAGTTTTTTTTAATGGCTGGTCATGCCCTTTGGTTTGACAAATGCCCCAGGAACTTTCATGAGGATGATGGACGATGTCTTGCGTCATTTCAATAATTCTTTTGTGGTGGTGTATTTCGATGAAATCCTCATCTACAACAAGACTTGGGGAGAACACTTGCAGCATATTCAACAGGTTCTACACACTCTTCGACAGCACAAGCTATATGCCAACTTGGAAAAATGCTCCTTCGGCATGGATAGGGTCCAGTACCTAGGCTACATTGTTGATGTGCATGGTGTGCATGTTGATCCAACTAAGATCCAATTCATCCATGACTGGATAGCCCCAACCACGCTCATTGAGCTTCAGAGCTTCTTAGGCCTTGCCAATTTCTATCGTAGGTTCGTGTTGGTATTCTCCCATATTGAATGGGCCCTCGGCCAAATAACCAGGGGTGGTGGTAAGGAAAAATTTGTGTGGGGCCTATCCCAACAGAAAGAATTCATTGATCTAAAGCAGCGCTTGTGCTCAGTCTGAGTTCTTTCATTACCTAACCTACAACGGCCCTTTGAGATCGAGGCAAATGATTCAGACTATGTTGTGGGTGCAGTCCTCACTCAGCATGTCCACCCCATGGCCTATCATAGTGAGACACTATCATATGTCATATGTAAGTACCCTACTTACGACAAAGAAATTTACTCCATTGTGCAATCCTTCCGCCAATGGAGGCATTACATTCTCGGGAAAGAGACAGTCATCTACACTGATCATAAGTCACTACAGTTCACGTAGACACAAGGAAAATTATAGAATGACCACCATTAGAAGTGGTCCACATATTTGCAGCAGTTCCACCTCAACATAAAGTATAAAAAAGGAAGTACCAACCGAGTTGTCAATTTCCTTAGTCAACCTCCAGTCGCGACACTCACCACAGTGCTAGACTCTTGCGGCCACGAGACCTTCGTATGGCCCCACCTCTATGAGACAGATCTTGACTTCGCCAACACCTACCAAATGTTGGGTGCAAACACAACTGTCACTAATTTCCATATTTAGGATGGACTATTGTGCCATATGGGCCATCTCTGCATTCCATCAAGCGAGCAAGCGAAGATGATTTGGGAAGCCCACTATAGTCGGGCGGTAGGACACTTCAGCGTGGAAATGATAGTGGTAGTGTTGCAGTGAAAATTCGACAGGATGTCAACAAGTATATTTGATCCTGCATTTCATGTGTTATTTCCAAACTAGCCACAAAGAAACAAGGCATGTACACTCCTCTACCTACTCCTAACAGACCTTGGGAATCCATCTTAATGGACTACATGTCGGGCCTCCCGTCCACCAAGTGGGGAAATGTCTGTGTTTTGTGGTTGTAGATCGCTTTTCCAAGATGGTGATTATGGTCGCCTGCAACAAGAGCATCATAGTGGATACCACTACCAAGCTCTTCTTTGAACGAGTGTGAGTGCACTTTGGGATCCCACAAACCATTATCTCAGATCGGGATAGTCAGTTCATCAACACAGTCTTGTCGAGTCTCTGGTCACTATTGGACACCAAGATCACCAAGTCCACTTCCTTCCACCCCCAGATGGATGGCCAAACCGAGGTCGTCAACCGGATGATCGTGCAAATCCTACACATGTACAATTACAAGCACCTCCGCACTTGGGATGAGAGTCTTCCCCTATGTTCAACACAACTATAATAGAGCCATACATAACTCAACCAACCAAAACCCCTTTCAGGTGGGGTTGTAATTTCAACCATTGGGTCCCATGGATATTGCACTACCCCTTGCGGCCACCAAGGCAGACTCGTCACATGCTCCAACTGAAGTTGACAAAGCCACCTGGTTCATTGAGCAAATACAACACATCCACCAACAGGTTCAGAATATTTTACAGAAGTCTAATGCCAAGTACAAACAATGCCATGATCAACATTGGGTGCCACACAAGATTCAGGTGGGAAACAAAGTGTTGTTGCACTTGTAGAAATAATGCCTTACAGGACCCCATCAGAACATTTGTCCACTCCGTTATGGACCTTACACCATAACCAAGGTTTTTGGTGACAATGATTTTGATCTCAACATCCCTCCCTTCCTTTGCTTGCACCCACTGTTCAATGTGGATCTCCTTCGGCCATATTTTCCACCATTATTGGACACCTTAGAGATAGTAGAACATTTGACACCAACCAAGCTCAACCCTGAATATATGGAACAAACATCCACTGATCAGATCATGGACACACAGGTCAAGGGCACTCACCTTCAGAAGATCCATCTTTATCAGGTTGTCAAAGCAGGGCAACTCCTACACCAAGGCAAGTGGCTCACCCGGGGCCAAACTCAACAGAAGTTTCCTCATCTGATGGGGGGACTCAATGTAATGGAGACCATTTCTTTCTAAGGAAGGAGGATTGATTCAGGTGGATATTGGTGGCCACCCACCTCTTCTAGCTAGCTCACATACAACTTTCATCTTGGTAGTGACAGTTTTCAAGTCCCAAAATTTTGGGGTCGTTTTAAGGCCCTAAAAGATGTTTTTTTGGACTTTTGGGGGGCTAGGGATTGCCATCAACTTTTCGTAGCATGTGAAGAAAGTTTTACTTCTCAAATAGACCTTTTCGACGAGGTATTGAACGCCCCAAACAGAAATCGTATGGAAAAGTTACAACCCCGAGAAGTTGATGTAGCAACTTACCCCAACAATGCCCATGTGACTTTTGGCGCTTCATCTCCTAGGGTTAGTTTTTGGATGTCTATGGTTTTGGAATTCAAGTTTGATGTAAAAAGGATTTTGGAGCCTCATTGTACTCATATTCTTGCGAATGAGCGTAGTCGTCACATCTCTTCTCAAAGATAAGTTGCCACCATTCTAGCAAGCTTGTTTTCAGTCTGCATTTTACAGTTTTCATCATATTTCTTATTTAATAGAAGTCAAGTTTTATTGTATCTTTTTTATTGTTCACTGTGTCTTTGTGTTGATATTATAAATATGTGGTTTCATTTCGTTCCGCTCATAAATACGGATCGGTTTTCCTAGCAGCGAGTTCCCTTGAGTTCCCAATAGAGATATTCTTGGTGACCTATGCCATAGAGACCATGATAAATGAATGGGATTCCCAAGGGATTGAGATCGGTGAAGGGGTACATTCCTTGGGTTGGGCAGGTCGAGAGGAAGAGAGCTGGTGGAAAATCGAGATAGTTGTAGGAGAATATCAGTGGGTTGTGGTATTTATGAGCTATGAGTGGACAATGAGAGACCACCCTCTTTTGTGGATTAATAGCCTCAGCTTGAGGGTGAGTTGTTGTTGATATTTGGAACAACAATTCTATGTTTGGGTGGAACGTCTATCCCAAGCATCTGGTTGCACAACTATTGTCAAAAGATAAGTGTTTTATCTATTTTTTGGTTGCATTGTGAGTTTTAATTGTTGTGCATGAACTATGTGTATGAGACTGATTTATAGGATGTTGTAATAAGTTATTAGTTTCATTCGTGTGTGATTTTAGCATGTTGTAGATGCATCTAATTAATGGTGTCATACAATACTTAAATATGTGTATAAATCGTAGGTAATAAGCTACAGGAAATTAGTTAGCAGAAATTTTTAATTTTTACGAGTATTTCGCACGTAATGGACCTCAGTTGGGTTAGGGAACATTACATTATGGTATCAGAGCCTCTGGTTCAAACATTGGGCTTGTATGGGCCATGATGAGTGTGAATTGGGAAAATTTGTTGTTATAGATTTCGATCTATGTGAATTTGGGAGAAAACAAAGAAAAATATAGAGAAATCCCCAAATTCTTGAGTAAATTCAAGTGAAATTGCCTCAAAACCTTCTCAGAGATGATACAGGGCATCAAACTATAGAGTTGCGAAGTTAAATTCGAACTAGAATGTCGAATTTTGTGTTTTAATGGCCATTATAAAATTGTATAGAGTTCAATGAATTGACGATCGAGATCAATGACCTAGATTCATTGTGATTCTAGGTCAATCATATCAATGACCGATATTCATTTTCGACAGTTAGGAAAATGAGACAGATCGATGGTCTGGATTCATTTCGGTCATTGGGAAGTTAGAGTTGATCGAAAATCAGGATTTTCTTTCGGTATTGGAAAGAGAGAAAATCGATAATTGATACCCGTCGACAAAGTTGGGCAAAGTTTGATGGATTAACGCCAGAGAAAATTTTTGAATTATAGACCAATGGTCCAAATTCATCAAGGTTTTGGTCAAAAAATTTAAGTTTTGCAGTTGGACAAGAGAGTTTGTCAATGGTCAGGTCGGTCGAATTGGGAAAATGATTTAGTCATTAATGGAAATCACCAATGATCGATGGTCAGGTGTCAACCAATTTGGCAAAGTGTTTTGATTGAGCAAAAGAAAATGTCGATGGTCGATGGTCGATGATCAAGTGTCGGCCAATTTAGCGAGGTGTTTTGGGTCGACCAAAAGAATCCCCGATGGCTGATTACCGATGAAGAAAAGAGGGTGATGATTTGTCATGCCACATCAACAAGAGTGCCATGGTAGAGTCTACATGTTGTAACATGTCAACATCCACGTGTCATGCCATGTCAACAGTTGCCACATCAACCAAGAAATGTTCGATGGCCAACAGTCAAGTTGGTCACGTCAGTAGTCAAGCCACTTCACGACCATCTACATGTCTTGCCATGTCAATAGTTGTCACGTCATCCAAGAAATGGTCGATGGCCGGGTCAGTTAAATTAGAGAATTGTTTTTGTCGGTCAATAGGAATGGTCGATGGTTGATGGGTGATGGTCGGGTCGGACGAATTAGTAAGGTGTTTCATCCCCTAACAAGAATCACCGATGGTCGATGGTTAATGGTCGGGTCAGTCAGTTTAGCATTGTGTTGCAAATCAGCTTTCAAGGAAAAGGGTCGATGGTTAGGTCAAAATTTTTGGCAAAGTGTTGCGCACATCCAAAGGAAAACGTCGATCGTCAATCGTCAATGGAGCTTGGATCGATGGTCCAGATTGTTTTAAGTTGTCGATCAATGGTGGAAATCGATCTGTGGGGTTTGGAAAGGATTAGTGGATCAACGTATCATATTTCACATGTTTTGTGATCAACGACTTAGATTTAAAAGGTTGTTATAACAGTAAAATAGTCAAATTTCTATGAAATTTCACAGTTTTTGAAGGTCTTCAACTTACAGGGCGATTTTGAGGCCCTAAACGACATTTTTAGGTAATCAAAACCCACAAGAATAGAGCATGCCAAGGTACACTCTGTCTCTATAGCTTAAATAAAATAACTTGGAGAGAGTTATCCAATCAGTTATTTCAGGAGAAAAACAAAGCTCATATGAGAAAGTTACAACTGAAACAGTTAAGGTAAAATTTTGGCACTAGTTTACTTCCAAAGGGCATGACTACTTGCTTAGAAGTCTGTTTGGGGCACGAGAGTAGTCTATGGAAATTTTATGAGCCATAGTAGCTAACCATGGAGCTAGATTTGGAATCTGGGTACCTGAAAATGTGCAGGAAGAGAAAGAAGACACGTGTAGCATACATGGATAAAATGAGAAAAACAATCTAAACTTCTTTGGACCATAACTTTCAGCTCGGAGCTTGGATTTGAGAAAACAAATAGTCGCTAGAAAGGTATTGAGGAGGTGAAGACATATATCCACCCAAAATTTTGAATTGGGCACTGAAATTTTCCTAGGAAGTAATAAATCAACTTTGTAGCAATAAATGAGTGGAAATTGTAACTTGTAAATGTTGTAACTTTTCACTCAGAACTTGGAATGAGGCATGAGTACAACCATTGGAGAGTTGTTTCAAAGAGGAATGCATATGAGGAATAATATTGTGAATTGGTGCACTTTGTTCTTCATAAATTTATTAGAAGAATAGCTTGTTTTCTAATTAATGAAATGTTTTATGTTATGCATGTTCTAACAATAATTACTACATGCACATTTCTTGCAGAATTAGATGTACAGGAAAAAAAAAATGGTTCTTATATGAGGATTGGAGTTATGGAAGATGTTGAGGGATCCTACAACTGTGAGGAAGAGATCATAGGTCTTCATGCCAGCATGGGAAATGTAGAGATAGGGTCAAATGGAAGAAGAGACAGGAAGGAGCCTGTAACTATGAGAAGCTTGAATAGAGAAGTGCAGAGGTATAGGGAAGATAATGAAAGTATTATGAAGGATCGGGACGAGATACTTCAGAGTGTTGATGTGTTTCATAGGCAATATAACAAAGACTATAGAACAAAGAAATAAGATACTGCTAGACAAATGACCACATATATATCCCGTAGCAGAAAGGGTGACCATGGGAATTATAGGCAGTCCAGAAGCATGAGTAGGCGCCATCATTCTCCAAGGAAATACACTAGAATAACTCATGCAAGTTCAGGGCTAGGGACTAGCCCAAGTGTGTCTCCTATCAAGAGGTGAATAAAAAATCCTAAGTCAGACATCTGGAAAGGTGAGCTCAGGAAAATTAAGCCACCAACTTTCAATGGTGAGCACTAGAAAGGAGAAGAGGTCAAGGCCTGGCGGTTAGAAATGAAGAAATATTTCCAACTGTGTGATTACCCCTTAAGGGTAGAATCTATAATTTCAACCTACCACTTGTAAGGAAAGGCAACCATGTGGTGGGATTAGATTAAGCAAGCCAATCACCTTGATGAGAAGAGGATCTCATGGAGGTATTTCAAAGGATATTTCCAAGAGAAATATTTGTCCGAGCATTATTATGAGAGGAATATCAAAGAGTTCTTCGAACTCAAGTTGGGAAGCATGAAAATGGCTGAATATGAGAAGAGATTCTTTGAGTTGCTAAAGTATGTTGACTTCATAAAGGATGAGAAGTTAAAAATCCAAAGGTTTTTGAGTGGGTTACCTTCTTTCTATAGTGACAAGATTCAATATCATAATCCTAAGACTTTGGAGGAATCCATAAGGAGAGCAAAGCATATGTATGAGCATAGTAGAGGAAGGTCAGTTTTCCAAAAAGCTTGGAATGACAATATGAAGGGTAAAAAGGATCAAAGGAAAAAACATTTTCAACCACCCTTTTTCAAGAACAAATCCCAAGCAAATCAACAAGGTCGGTCAACCCAAAATGAGCGCAAGGTTGTAGATTCATTTGGGAAGAGGCAAAGGCAGCAACTGATGTAATGTTGGGAATGTGAGGGAAATCACTTATATAGGGACTTCCTTCACAAAGGAGAAAGAATGAGGATTGTCCACAACATTCAGGAAGCTAAAATAGTGGAAGACATGGGAGGAAACATGCCAAGGATTTATGCAGCCTTGGACAACAAGCAAGTGGAATATCAATCCCACATGGTTGAAGTGGAAGGTATGATTGATAACCAGCCCATAGAAATTTTATTTGATTATGGAGCAATCCATAGTTACATAAACTCTACCATTGTTGAAATATTTCACTTGCAAAGGAGTAAGCACAAGAAATATTTGTTAGTTCAATTAATCACTAAGAGGAAAATCAATGAGCTAGTTAAAGATTGTCTAATAGACATGAATGGACTCAGCGCAAAGGTAGATATGAACATCATTCCATTGGGTTCATATGATTATCTAATCAACATGTATTGGTTGGAAAAACACCATGTTTTCCTAGGTTATTACAACAAGACGATCACATGTCTTGATGAAGAAGGGAATTAAGGCAAAGTTCAAGGCATTCCAAGAGTTGTAGTTGTTAGAGAAATTTCATCTATGCAATTGAAAAATAGATTTAGGAAGGGATGTTAGATTTTCGTAGCCCATATGGAAGAGGCAGCCAAAGATAAATTGACAAGTATTGAGGACCATCCATCCTTGAGGGATTTTGAAGATGTTTTGGAGAAATCTCGGGATTTCCACCAAAGAGAGACATTGATTTATTTATTCATTTGGTGCCAGAAGATGCCCCAATGTCCAAGACACCTTACAGAATTAGCACACAGTAATTAAAAGAGTTGCAGATGCATTTTGAAGAATTTTTAAGGAAAGGGTACATACGTCCAAGTGTGTCACCTTGGGGTGCCCCAGTGTTGTTTGCAAAGAAGAAATATGGAACCTTAAGGCGGTGTATTGATTTCATACATTTGAATAAGGTCACTATAAAGAACAAATATCATTTTCCAAGGATTGATGATTTATTTCATCAACTGAAAGGTGAAAGAATATTCTCCAAGTTTGACTTGAGATTAAGTTATCATCAAGTGAGGATAAAGGAGGAATATATCAAGAAGACAACATTCAGGATAAGATATGGGCATTATGAATTCATGGTAGTGTCGTTTGGACTATAAAATGTACTGATAGTTTTTATGTGTCCGATGAATGGAGTGTTCAGGGAATACCTAGACAAATTTGTAATTGTGTTTCTAGATGATATGCTCAATTACTCTAAGTTAGAAGAGGAACATGAGCAGCATTTAAGAATAGTATTGCAATTTTAGGATAGCATCAATTGTATGCTAATCTAAGTAAGTGCATCTTTTATCAAAAGAAGATCCACTACTTGGGGCATATAATTCCAGTAGTAGGGATAGTAGTGGATCCCGAGAAGATAGAGGCCATTAGAGGATAACTAGTGCCAAATAATGTGACATAGTTCAAATCATTCACGGGTCTTGTTGGTTATTACCGAAGATTCAAAAAAGGATTTCCAAAGAATGCAAACCAAATCACTTATTTTCAAAAGAAGGAAGTGAAATTTGAATGGACTCCCAAGTGTGAAGAGAGCTTTCAATAGCTGAAAGACATATTAACAAGTGTGTGAGTCTTGAAGATTGTAGATCCAGATGAATATTTTGTTGTGTGCATTGATGCGTGTAAGGAAGGGCTCAGTGGAGTTCTCACACAAAAATATCATGTGGTATGCTATAAGTCCAGAAAACTAAAAGAGAATGAGAGGAATTATGCTAACATGACTTAGAATTAGCAGCAATTGTACATGCATTAAAAATGTGGAGACATTACCTCATGGGGAGGAAATTTTAGCTAATGACAAACCATTATGGTCTGAAACTTTTTTTTGGACAACCAACATTAAATGCCAGACAAACTAGATGGATGGAATTCCTTAGTGAATATGACATTGAGATTAAGCACATCAAAGGCAAAGAAAATAAAGTGGTTGATGCACTCATGAGGAGAGCTCATGAAATGCATATTGCAACTATTAGCATGTACATGACTGATCTAAAAGATAAAATTATTGCAACAACAAATTCATATCAACAGTGCTTAAAAACAAAAGAAACGTTACATCAAGGTAATTTTCAACAGAAATTTAATTATTATGAGTTGAAAGAAGATGGAATTCTCATGTACAAAAGAAAAGTATATGTGTCGAATTCCAATGAGCTAAAAATTGCAG